>OY292511.1:6751038-6898538 GCA_958496325.1 Nomophila noctuella | reverse complement strand
AACCGGCGACCTCTTGCGTAATAGGCAACATCTTGACCATTACACCAAGCGGGTCATTATCGCGTGACCGTCGTCTTCTGTTGAGAGAAACAGACTTAGGTGCAAAGTTAGGCGAACTTTTGACACTTAAAGACACTTAAACGTGACATAGGGAGCATCTATGGTATTCATTAATCTGAGATCTTGATACGTGTAATTATTATAGGCACCGTGCACAAACTAAACTATAGAGGGCGCTAAAATCGTGATTTTTTTCTGTTGTTTGACAGTAATATTTGACATTTAGCGTAAACGTTTCGAATGTAAGTCACTAGATGGCAGAATAAGGCACAGTGTTTTTCCGTGGTTTGACAGTAGAATTACCGACATTGAGAGTAAAAGTTTTGAATATGAGTCACGAGATGGCATAGTCATCGCTACACACGGTGCCTATAAATGTTTGTATCAAATGGACATAACTTTTGACTTAAATTAAAAAAACGGAGGCAATTTACGGAGAGAATTAAAAAAATCTGAATATAGAGCGAACATTTGATTTGTATATTAATGCAATTTTAAATTATTTATTTCAATTGTTAAAATTGATTAGGGATATGGTACATAATAAAGTGAACTTAAAGAAATATGCCACCACTGGAATAGAAATATGTGTATTATTTGAAACAACTTATAAAACTGATTTATAATTTCGGTTTAATTAAACCACATTTTAGCAATAAAACCCGATATTTTGACTTCTAATCTATAGTCGTGATCACAGAATGACTAAGGCTCGTATTAATAAATCGCACTCAACTCTGAGCTCAATCTTGAGAATGTCATTCTCATACAAAACAGCACCTCAAATTCGCGCTTAAGATCGTGATCAGGTAGGCTAGCCAAGATGCCACTTTGTCGAATTCGCCAGACGCTTTCGTAGCGACTTATATCTCCATCCCGCTCATATCAGTAGTACGTGTGCGGGAGGGCAATATAAGTCGAGTTGAGTGTGATTTATTAATACGAGCCTAAATGTAGGAACACTTAAGCTGAAGTTACGCGACCGAAGTTGGCAAGTTAATTTTGGCATAGTGTGTCATCTTCCATTCAAGAGTGTGTCATATTATGAACACGACGGAATGTCAATTCAGCCGCGTAAATTCGGTAGCATTTTTTACGTATAGTGTGTTCTACATTAACATATACCTATTTAAATGTGGCATGAATATGTTTTTTAGCTCACCTTATAAATGTATCGCTAGTGAATTATGTCGTATTGTTTATAAACATCGGAGCGTAGCAATGTAAGAATTTTTATAAATAACTGTAGAAGCGACATTGTTTTCAGTTACACTTGCGGTCAAAAGTTTGGAAAGCATTTTAAGTGTAAAGTGAGTTGAAACTTTTGCTCGCTTGTGTTTTTATCTAGATCGAAACCAAGTCGCTTCTATTGAATTATTAAATTCTTATTGTGTCAGAAATATCTCAATTATGTACTTTTTAATATATACCGTGAGGCGAAGAAACTGTTGTATATTGTAGATTAACTTAGTTAGGTGTAAACATAGATTTCAATCGTTACGTATGCCTTCGCCATAATTCGGCCCGATCTGATATTGGCACTAAAATTTGAAGCCACTGTCGCTTCATATCGCTTGTTAACAGAGCACTTAGTGTACCACATGCGAAACAAAATAGTGCAACAGTTTTTTGATGTTGAGCATATTTAACGATTTAAATCTATGAGTGTAGATACAACTGGGCACAGTCCACCAGTGGGGTAGCATGTATACAGTGACATTCAAATGTGAACCTTACTGCTTTGATATAAGAGTGGAAGTGTAAACATTGTAGTGCATGCGATTTTACCTACAAAGCGTTCACAGTTATTTTACCTCTGACGACAGATAACTTATTTCGGACGAACTCGAGTAATTTTTAGCGTGATTTTGTCTCGAGCAATTTTTTTTTTGTAATTACAAAATACGAAAAAAGAAATTGCTGCGTTATACAATGTGTGTCCAAAAATTTTCGGTTTACCCTATAAATTGGGAAAACTTAAGAAAGTGCAATATTCAAAAGTTAATTAAAACCTATACATACGTGTGCTAGGAATATTATGATTCCCAATTGTGCTACGGCCGGCTTTGAACTGGTATACTTTTCCTGGTGTGTACTGTGCCCTGAGGGCGGTTACACACAAGCGATTTTATTGAACTCTCTATTTTCTCTTTCTAAATTTATTTATTTAAGGTTCACAGGTTCAAAAATCCGAAGTGTTTATTGCATGTCACTTTGTTTTATATTACAAAAGAGATGCACTATTTGGTCAAATACCTCGTGATCATTGCATTAAATTAATCACAATATCACATTTGTGACTATTAAAATATATATTTGTTACTGAGGTTTTATTATCTGAATTTTTATTTTTGTACGTTGTAATTTTTTTTTAACAAAAATTTGATAAATAATATCCTGTGTTATGTTCTTAGATCAAAATGGATGTAATTTTTTAATGTTCTAATCTCTAGTTAAAATTAGCGAATATAGTGAACGCTTGAGGTTCGGGAAATATTTAGATAAACAAGAATTACTTCTGGCTTGGGGTGTGCCTGCCTTCATTTAACAATCAAGGTGATCAATGCACATTTGGCGAACGTTGGTGTAGCTATAATAACGCTCGTGTGTGATCGCCCTAATTTGAAAACTAATATTATTATTAAACATAACTAAATAAAATGTAATTTAAATAAACATTGTACGGACGCCGTTAATTGGTGTTTTATTTAGAACGAAACAGTTTTGATACATTTTTTACTCTTATTTGACTGTGGTTTCCCCCTTGGAAGGGTTACGGAGTCAGACGACAGTCCCTCCATTGTAATAACCAGGCTGGTCAATTAAGGATCATAGTCTTGCGTAGCCTGGACTCCGAGGCAATACCCGTGGATGCAACCGGGAGAGGAGCTAGGATGATGATGATGATGTCTCTTATTCGCCGTCACCGTAGACTAATATTATGTTTTGTTTTTGTTTAATGTATGTGTGTATTTGAAAGATAAATCGTAGTTTCTGAGATTCAGAAAATGCAGAGGGCGGACAATGCTTTTATCAGGCTAAAGTCTAGTCTAACGACCTCTGTCGTCTTTAATGAGAACTAAGTATTCTTTAGAAAGAATAGTTTTATCGTTGGATGTAGGTGGCGTTGATCAACAAATGTACTAAAAAGATGTAATGTAGTATTTATTTATTTATCTACTTCTGTACAGCTACATTGTAACTATACAAAATTCTTGATGGTCTAGTGGCCCAAGTAACGCCCCTAATCTCGAGGTCCAGGGCTCGATTCTCGGGTCAGTCATTTGTGTCGTATTTTCTGAGCATAGTCGGATGACCACCAATCTGCATTTTAAGCGTGGTGATTAAGCTAAAACCCATCTTTGTATCAGAACATGATTTAAAATGATGGAGGTCTTCGTCCTGCCGTAGGACATAAATAGGAAATCCTACTACTATTATAAAGGCGAAAGTTTGTATGTATGGATGTATGGATGTGTGGATGTATGGATGTTTGTTACTCTTTCACGTAAAAACTGCTGAATGGATTTGAATGAAACTTTACCACAATATAGCTTATACATCAGAATAACACATAGGATATTGGAAATCGAAATCCACGCGGACGGAGTCGCGGGCGGCCGCTAGTAGGATAATACTTTACTTACCTTTTACGAATATCTATGCATGTTTCAACACTGGAAAGCAGGGTAAAATAACTAAAGCATCTTGGAATTTTTTCATAAGTCATTTTGTGATTGGTTGTAAACAGTCATTCGTGTCATAAAGGGGTGATTTTTAATGCCCTCTGATTGACAGAGGGCATTGCAAAATAAACTATCATCATGAGTTAGCAAAATGGAATAAAACACTTGAGTTTAAACCTAAATGCACAGCGTGGTGACTGGGCATACAGATCTGAGAGATAACTACTTCAAAACATTTCTTCAATAAGTTCCTGGTTTCACTGTGACTTGTTGGGAACAAACGCGTCCAACGGTGGACAATGATGATTATGACATTTAAGTACGTACATATTACTACTATCTGGACTAAAAATCTGAAGATTCAGTCTACACGTAGGTATCCATCCATTAGACACGTTTTGCTGGCCTTTAAAATAAGGAAACGCTCTTTTAATAAGGTCATTACGTATTCGGAAGTACCATTGAAGGTAACGCATTCCACAGCTTTCGCTCCCCACAAGGGAGATGACTTGCAATCAATCTTTTACGTTATTTGTAAGAGGGAGGTAAATTGCTGTAGGGTCCTGATGGTGAATATCACCACTGGGCGTAGCCACACTGGGGCAAGATGGAGCGCTTGCCCCACCCTGGTTCCGATCTATAAGGTGTCCAATAAGACAATAAAAAACAGTAGGGGGGGGGGGGGGGGTTAGGTTGACTGTTTCGAATAAAAGAACTAGTTATACTGTGTGTTCATTACATTATCCCATCGAAATCAGCTCTTTATGAATCGATAGTAGCTCGCAATAGCTGAATGGCTCTGCCTAGGGATACGCCCAGTGCACCTGGCCAAAACAACAGCCTAGATACCCGACCTATATAATAGGTGTGTGCATTGTGACCTAGCAGGTCAGTCGATGGCCTACTGGCCTACTTGCAGCCGGCCTGTGCGCATGTGCAGACCGCCACTCAATGGCTTTACAATCTACACTGCACGACACGCCTCCCTGGGAAAATGCAAGTCCCTTTTCCTGGTTTGTGCGGAGATTTATAAACTTTATCGCATGTTTTTGATAAATATTAAAAAAGTAACGAAATAAATAAATAGTTGAAGATAAGTGAATCGTCTAAAGATATTGCTTTAGTAAGTTACTTTCAATTCAAGACAAAAATTTACATTACAGAATAGCGATTGCTTGAAATTGAATGAATTAAACAATGGGTTATTGAAATCATGTAATTTTTGTCAAATATTTTTATTATAAAAATCGAAATAAAAACCTTTTTCATGACAGACGTGTGGGAAAACTTTTTTGCATGCTAGCAACACTCCCCGCTTTTGTTGTCTCAAAAGAAAAATGGCCGATTTACCTAACGTCAAAACTTTAGTCGAGACAGCTTACGAAGAAAACGTGCGATATTTCCAAGGAAATTGTAAATACGTGTGATTTTTTGGTGTCAGTGACGTGTTCAGTGGCCGTGGTGAAGTGGTGTAAGTGATTTCCGCGCGAAGGTTACATGGTCTTCCAGGGAACATCACCGATTTTCGTGCCGTCGAATAAATGCACGGTACGTATTTCTTTGCTTATTTACGCTGTCTTCCCTTTGTAAAATAGACATAATATCTATTCAGGATAGTAGACTTATCGCTAATTAAGCGAATGTTATTAAGTTTATCTGCGAAATCACGTTTATTATTCACAGATAAACTGTAATATTATGAAGGCAAAACCTTGAGCGGATCCTTGTTTTTTCACCTCTTGCAGACTGTCTGACGTCTATTTTTCGTCAGCAATGTATTCTCGTCCAAGTCCAACCCGCTATCACGTCGGAATCGTGGTCCTACCGCGCGATGTCATAGCCCATAAATAGAATTTGTTTCGATTGAGACTTCAAACTGATTTCGAACCATTAGGTTATCGTCTTATTATTAACACTTTTATTGATTCAAATAATCACGTAAACGTTGTGGTAAGACGAAAAAGTCGTTTAGGCGCGAAGTTATACTTTTCTTTTTAATTGTGTAAAGTAAAAACAAGAATTTCAGGCAAAGATAACAACCGCTATTTTGATTAAACCAGCAATTAAAGAAAGGAAATGTGTGTAGATTAGGTAAAACTTTGAAATTACTAACTTGTAGATCGTACCGTATTTCGTATACTTACAACAATTTTTATTTTGTTTGTTATTAGTCCATACATACAAAAATACCTATATTATTTATTGCACCAATATCTAAATCATTGCTTAAAGTAATTTTCATAATACAATGCAATCATTAGGTTTAAGTTTACAAATCAGATAACATTGTAAAAGGATGTTGACTTCTTGCAAGGCAACAGTAAATAATTAATAGTGGCAAAAGAGTAGTTCTGGTTGCCGTTAAACGAAAATCAACACTATTCTAAAGTAATAAGACCCTACAGAAAATCATCAATACGCCTCTTAGAACTTATTGACTTGCAATAAAGTCTGTTTTGGTAACCTCCTTGAGTCATTCCTCACTAGCGGACGCCCGCGACTCCGTCCGCGTGGATTTCGATTTCCAATAGCCTAACTAAAGCCTTCCTCGTCAAATGGACTACCCAACATAAAAATATTTTTCAAAACGGACCAGTAGTTCCTGAGATTAGCGCGTTCAAACAAACTAACAAACAAATTCTTCAGCTTTATATATTAGTATAGATATAGATTACTACGGGTTGTGATCATTGTATGAAATTAAAAGCACAACAACTCTCTTGGCAATTTTAATGGAGAGGTTTTACATTGCCTTCTTCGTATTTTCATATGATCAGTACCAAATATTCCTACCTGAAATGGACTAGGCCAAATTCACAACTTACATTGAATTTACCAAATATTCCTACCTGAAATGGACTAGGCCAAATTCACAACTTACATTGAATTTAAAAAACAATAGTTTTTATTGAATAGACACCGCATCAAGTAATACCCAGAGAAGCAGCTACATGTTGCTAGTCATTGTCACAATAATAAAGTCAAAGTCAAAGCGTTTATTTTGCAACTTGATTTACACTGAAATTCTTTTGCACGTCAAATATTTTTAATTTAAATAATAGAATAATGCAAAATTTAATAGAATAATGGTCAATTATAAATTGCTTCTTATATCAATAAACATAAGGTTCAAATTATCTGCAGTTTGTAAAAATGATGTTGATTCATACAATCAACCCACAAGTTTGCATAGCTTACTTATTGCATTAAGCAAATATCTACTTTAAGTACTCTGAGTTTAATTAGAGTCAATAAAATGACATTTGAAACTCATCATCATTATTCTAGCACTTCTCTTGGTTGCACCCTTGACCATTGCCTCGGAGCCCAGGGTATGCCCCGACTATGATCCTGAATGACCAGCCTGTTTATTTCAATGGAAAGACTGTCGTCTGACCCCCTTACAAGGTAATCCAGTCCATTTGGATCATAGTTAGGACCAATGGCTTCAGGTGCGTTCTGAAGCACAAAGTGTTCCCCACCGGATGTGAAACCGGATTTAAAACCACTACACCACAGAGGCATTCCTACCTGCCAGTTCTATGAAGACATATTTTTGAAAGCAATTTGTCGATTTTTTGTGAGTTTTATAACTATGGAAGAGTGTCAATTTCATCAGTGCTGTCACTGCCTGCCTGTCAATAAATAAAGAAATAAAAATATTCCCTTTCAAGGCAAACTGTCAATGGGATCATTTTAGTTGAAATGAACTATAACCACTATTCAAAAGGAAAGTGGGTACCAGCTTATTAATGTAACACATTGAATCATGTTATTGTGACCAAGATGGACTTGGGCATAATCACCACACTCGCCAAATAGATTTGTGATAATAAACCTGAGGTGTTTTCAGACAAAACTACACGAACTTTGCTCGACCCAGGACCAGAATTTTAACCACTAGGCCAACTGGCCTGTCAATGTGACGTATGTCTGATTACTGATGATGATGTCAGCGCGGAATCAGCGTGATCACTGTGTGACGTCATTCGTTTACTCAGCGGCGGTGACATTGTGACGTCACAGGTCGACGGCCGAGTGCAGGCGATTGCAGTTAGGCACAACATTGTCTACATTGACGGGCCCGTTGGTCTTGTGGTCAGAAACCCTGGCTACAAATCCGAGGGTCGCGTCACCTGGGTTCGAATCCCGCTAGGGACATATGCTTGTGTGATGAACATCGGCATTTGTACTCGAGACATGGATGTTCATAAAGTATTTAAATGTGTCTATCCGATCCCTAGCATCCATAGTACAAGCTTCGAGCTTAGTTTGGAGCTAGGCAATTGGTGTATCAGTACAAAGAACATATGTATTTATTTATTTATTGATCCCAACATTGACAACCCAACATTGTCATCATCATCCTAGCGCCTCTCCCGGTTGCATCTTCGGCCATTGCCTTGGAGCCCAGGGTACGCTACGTACGACTATGATCCTGAATTGACTAGCCTGATCAATGCGTTGAGTACAGTACATCACAAACATTTGTGTGCATGAAAATGCCTGTTTATACCGTACTGGGTGTTTTTTTGTATCTTCCTAGGTACCTATTTAGGAATTAAATTGAAACATGCACTTGTGCAATATATGGCTAACCGTAAGATCAGCCGCCACGGTCGAAAAACGGCCGGACGGAAGGATGTTACTATACTAATTTCTCTGGTAAATGCGTTTTTTAAAGCTACTTACCACAGAGTCAGATCAAAGCCTGTGATGTCAGATATTAATCAGATATTCATTGTCGTTGATCAATTGACGATGACAACGCGGAATGAGCGCGATCACGGTGTGACGTCACTCGTTTACTCAGCGGCGGTGACATTGTGACGTCACAGGTCGACGGCCGGCGCGTGCTTACTGTGTAGGCGAGTGCAAGCCAGTGCAAGTTGCAGTTAGGTTGGGAACATTTGCTGGCGAAGATGCACTGCCTATTATTCACTCTCATAGTAGAGAGATCAGTCAGCAAGCTCGGTATTTACATCGTCGGGCCATCAGACTACAATTCTTCATGACTGATTACTATAAACTAGCCACAGACTCTTTACCATCATCATTATCCTTTTTTTATAGTGGAAGAAAATGCGTTACGCATGTCCCGCCGCATAGGTGAATTAGGTGGGGGTCTGTGGGACTATCCACTTCCATTCAACTTCCTATGACGATAGACTACCCACTAAAAACTTCCACTACGTCCTCTCTCGAAGCCGTATGGGCCATTGGGAGACCAGGTTTTTATTCTCCCCATTATCATCATTATTCTAGCTGTTCGCTCAGTTGGGGGGGATTCTTAAAGGCAGGCAACACATTACGACTTTAAGTATAGCAAAACATTAGGCCGAAAGCTCGGCGGGATTACGCCCGCAATGTGTTTTCAACGGACACACTGTGCCGAAACACCGTCTCGTAATATTCTTATAGAAAATGTACTTCGGCCGAACTTCTTTTTTTTTTAGCGTTTGTTCCGCTTAGTTTTTTTACACTTAAAGGACATAAAGTCCGATTGCAGCGGTGATCACTTAACATTAAAAATTGGCCAAGTGCGAGTCGGACTCCCGCACTGAGGGTTCTATACAAATTCTATTTTTGACGTATTAAAAAAACTACTGAATAGATTTCGTTCGAACCAATTTTCGTTGGTAGTTTTTATGGTAATGTACATTATATGATTATTTCAGTTTTATCATCCTCTTATTTTAGAAGTTAGAGGGGGGGGGGGACACACTTTTTTCCACTTTGGAAGGGTCTGTCACGCAAAGTATTCACTTTAGAAAAAAGTGATATTACCCCACACGTATATGTTCAATGAAAAAAAATATTTCGAGTTTCAGTTCTGACTATGTGGACCCCCCACTTTTTTTATTTTTTCTATTTTCTTGTGAAAACCTTGTTGCAGTTCACAGAATACACCCACTCACTAAGTTTCAACAGTATAGTACTTATAGTTTCGGAATAAAGTGGCTGTGACAGACTGGCGGACAGACAGACAGACATGACGAATCTATAAGGGTTCCGTTTTTTTGCCATTTTGGCTACGGAACCCTAAAAATTAAGGGCCGGCAGGGGAAGAATGCAGATCAAAATATCTGTAAAAGGTATGGACTTTATTTACGACTAGCGGCCGCCCGCGACTACGTCCGCGTGGATTTCGTATATTCCAATAGCCTAAAACCTTCCTCGTCAAATGGACTATCCAACACAAAAATAATTTTTCAAATCGGTCCAGTAGTTCCTGAGATTAGCTCGTTCAAACAAACAAACAAACTCTTCAGCTTTATTTATTAGTATAGATTTACGTTTTCTTGTAACTGTAAGGGTTAATGCACTATCCCGTCAGAACCCATTTCAAAATTCAATCCTGTATTTCGACATAACTACAGATTAATTGCAATTAGTCTGTGCAGGTTTCCACACGACGTTTTTCACAAAGGAACTCGTCATATTTGTAAAATAGCGTTGACTAATGCTATGGGGGAGCTGACGCAGCAAGCGTAGGGGTGCTTCCTATAACTACACATGCATTTGTTCCCACGAGTTTAGTTGAATATGTATTTAGTGTAACATAGCGGCCGCCCGCGAATCGGTCCGCATGGACTTCGGTTCCCGCTCCCAGTGTTATACCTGCTATAGCTTAAAGCCTTCCTCGACTAATGTGGGTGGTAGGGCGAAGAAAGTTTTGACGTGCAAAATAATTTACTAAGTGAATCAAATCGCTGAATAAATTATTTCATTTCAATGGACTATAACGCAAAAAAAAGATTTTCATTACGAACCAGTAGTGTCTGAGATAAGCGTGTTCAAACAAACAAACAAACTCTTCAGTATTATTATTTAGTAATTAGTAATACGTAGATGTATCTTTGTGGTGATAATTTCAGTGATGACAGTGCAATTTTGAAGTTTTGGATTTGTCTAGTGAATTTATATTGTCTTATCAGCAGGTGAGTCAGGACTTATAAGATCACATAAAATTAAAATCATTGTGATGTAGCTATCTAGACGCAAACTAAGAAAACACTAGGAGGGAAAAAAGCAACTGAAGTTCGACTTGCCGAAATTACGTCGCGTTATTTTGTTTAATAGAAAATGCATTGCCGCCGAACTTTGGTCGCGTTTTGAACTTTTCAGCCCAGTGTGTTCTTATACTAGGGGCTTTTAATATTAGATAACCGATATTGATAACCCTTCCGGCCGATTTTCGGCCATGGCGGCCGATCTTACGATCAGCCAGGTACTATAGTGCTGCAGTGAGTGCACAAGCACGTCTATCCCTTCTCTTAATAAATAAATAAATAAATGCCTTGGACTAACACACCAATTGCCCAGCCCCAAACTAAGCTCGAAGCTGGTACTATGGATGCTAGGGAACGGATAGACATACTTAAATACTTTTTATAAACATCCATGACTCGAGTACAAATGCCGATGTTCATCACACAAACATTTTGCCCCTAGCGGGATTCGAACCCGCGACCCTTGGTTTTGTAGCCAGGGTCTCTAGCCACTCGACCAACGGGCCTGTCAAATCTTGCATCTATAGTTCAAGCTACGAGCTAGGTTTGGGGCTAGGCAATCGGTTAGTTAGTCTAAAGAATTTATTAGGAATTTAATTTAATTTGAATGTATGTCATGCATGATCTTAGGTAAGTAACTAGCAGACGCCCGCGGCTCCGTCCGCTTGGTTTTCGGTTTCTGCACACATAGGTAGGTATATTCTATAGCCTAAAGCCTTCCTCGTCAAATGGATTATCCAATTCAAATCGGTCCTGTATTTTCTGAGATTAACGCGTTCAATCAAACAAACAAATAAACTCTTCAGCATTATTAACTATATTTGTATAGATAAGTATGGATTTTGATGGTGCATTAATTGTTCTACACCGACACTACCAGGAAATCTGCCACTAAAAGTCCTTACTTATTCTTTTTATCATCATCATCATCATCATCAGCCTATTGTAGTTCATTGCTGGACATAGAGTACGTAGCTCTCTCCCAGATAGTTTTTCATCTGAGGTGCGATTCACTAAACGCAAATTTCATAAAAGCCTTGGTCGCAGCGCGATGTAATCGGTAAAACTAGTAATTTTTTGTGATGGAATTCACAATCAGGGATGTTACAGTGCCGACATTCAACTGGAGTGAACATTCTTGTGTATTTCAATGGAAACGTCTATATTATGAACCTTTTACCGATAACATCGCCGCTGCGACCAAGGCTTTTATGACATTTGCACTTAGTGAATCGCACCTCTGTACTGTGGTCTGCTACGCTTTGCAGACGCGTGTGTCGTTAGCAACACGAACTCAGGAAGATCTAACCCGTTCTGTAGAACAATGGCTCGTGTAAAAGTATAGTAATTAGCGTTCTACATTGTTTCCGGCAGTGATTACGATGCTCCGCATATTTGTGATTCCGCTAAGGACGCCAGTTGAGTCATGGTTACTTGGTAATACTTGTTACTTGAAGCTCGATGGCAGTGGTTAGCGCACTCGGCTTGCGATTGCAAAGTTAAGCAACTTTTGTATAGGCCAGTATCGGATGGGTGATCGAACATTTATCTCGACCTCCTCCGTGCTACGGAAGGCTCGTTAAGCCGTCGGTCCTGCGCCTGATCACTCTCCGGTCGAGTGAGTTTGCTGCCACTGAAGTGAGGGAAAAGGGAGTGCACCTGTGCTCGCACGCTCACTTGTGCACTATTTTATATTGCGCCATGGTCGAAAAAGGCCGGAAGGAAGTTAATATTTAGTATACTTTACCTTTACGTCATCGGTGCGTGTAGTGCCGGCCCAAAATGGTACCATACCCATTTCTTTTCGTGGCTGTCGTATGAAGAAACTAAGGGGCAGTAGCGTTTCTCTGTATTTTATTGTTCACTATACAGCGGTCACCAACCTGACTGCCCAGCCTGGTGACTAGGTATAAGGGAGAAACTCCACCAAAGCGTAGATGTGCGAGTGGCACATCTGGAGGACTGTAGTACCAACTCTGCTGGCCGTATGCTGATAGGTTGGAAAGTTTAGATGGTTGCGAACCGTCGAACCTAGCCAGCTTGTACGTATTGGCATTAGCGTCAGGCTTTCGGACATTTTTGCTGACCGTGTCTTTCCTGGGTAAGATTTTTGCAGCGGTAACCGATATCCACGCGGGCGACCGCTAGTAAAGTACATTTTGATTGATTAATTGATCACCCAAGAGACTTGTTTGACCGTGTCGTATGGTTGTCTGCAGATGTGAGGGCCGCGGCATGTGGGGCGCGGAGGCGGGCGGCTGGTGCGGCGCGCTGGCGGCCGGCGCGCTGCTGCTGCTGCTGCTGCTGCTGCGTCTGCGCGCCGCCTGCCCGCGCACCAAGCCCGGTCCCGCACTCCCCACCCGCCCCCGCACCGACACGCACCAGGTACAGTAGCCTGCTGCTGCTGCTGCTGCTGCTGCTGCTGCTGCGTCTGCGCGCCGCCTGCCCGCGCACCAAGCCCGGTCCCGCACTCCCCACCCGCCCCCGCACCGACACGCACCAGGTACAGTAGCCTGCTGCTGCTGCTGCTGCTGCTGCTGCGTCTGCGCGCCGCCTGCCCGCGCACCAAGCCCGGTCCCGCACTCCCCACCCGCCCCCGCACCGACACGCACCAGGTACAGTAGCCTGCTGCTGCTGCTGCTGCTGCTGCTGCTGCTGCGTCTGCGCGCCGCCTGCCCGCGCACCAAGCCCGGTCCCGCACTCCCCACCCGCCCCCGCACCGACACGCACCAGGTACAGTAGCCTGCTGCTGCTGCTGCTGCTGCTGCTGCGTCTGCGCGCCGCCTGCCCGCGCACCAAGCCCGGTCCCGCACTCCCCACCCGCCCCCGCACCGACACGCACCAGGTACAGTAGCCTGCTGCTGCTGCTGCTGCTGCTGCTGCGTCTGCGCGCCGCCTGCCCGCGCACCAAGCCCGGTCCCGCACTCCCCACCCGCCCCCGCACCGACACGCACCAGGTACAGTAGCCTGCTGCTGCTGCTGCTGCTGCTGCTGCTGCTGCGTCTGCGCGCCGCCTGCCCGCGCACCAAGCCCGGTCCCGCACTCCCCACCCGCCCCCGCACCGACACGCACCAGGTACAGTAGCCTGCTGCTGCTGCTGCTGCTGCTGCTGCGTCTGCGCGCCGCCTGCCCGCGCACCAAGCCCGGTCCCGCACTCCCCACCCGCCCCCGCACCGACACGCACCAGGTACAGTAGCCTGCTGCTGCTGCTGCTGCTGCTGCTGCGTCTGCGCGCCGCCTGCCCGCGCACCAAGCCCGGTCCCGCACTCCCCACCCGCCCCCGCACCGACACGCACCAGGTACAGTAGCCTGCTGCTGCTGCTGCTGCTGCTGCTGCTGCTGCGTCTGCGCGCCGCCTGCCCGCGCACCAAGCCCGGTCCCGCACTCCCCACCCGCCCCCGCACCGACACGCACCAGGTACAGTAGCCTGCTGCTGCTGCTGCTGCTGCTGCTGCGTCTGCGCGCCGCCTGCCCGCGCACCAAGCCCGGTCCCGCACTCCCCACCCGCCCCCGCACCGACACGCACCAGGTACAGTAGCCTGCTGCTGCTGCTGCTGCTGCTGCTGCGTCTGCGCGCCGCCTGCCCGCGCACCAAGCCCGGTCCCGCACTCCCCACCCGCCCCCGCACCGACACGCACCAGGTACAGTAGCCTGCTGCTGCTGCTGCTGCTGCTGCTGCGTCTGCGCGCCGCCTGCCCGCGCACCAAGCCCGGTCCCGCACTCCCCACCCGCCCCCGCACCGACACGCACCAGGTACAGTAGCCTGCTGCTGCTGCTGCTGCTGCTGCTGCGTCTGCGCGCCGCCTGCCCGCGCACCAAGCCCGGTCCCGCACTCCCCACCCGCCCCCGCACCGACACGCACCAGGTACAGTAGCCTGCTGCTGCTGCTGCTGCTGCTGCTGCGTCTGCGCGCCGCCTGCCCGCGCACCAAGCCCGGTCCCGCACTCCCCACCCGCCCCCGCACCGACACGCACCAGGTACAGTAGCCTGCTGCTGCTGCTGCTGCTGCTGCTGCGTCTGCGCGCCGCCTGCCCGCGCACCAAGCCCGGTCCCGCACTCCCCACCCGCCCCCGCACCGACACGCACCAGGTACAGTAGCCTGCTGCTGCTGCTGCTGCTGCTGCTGCGTCTGCGCGCCGCCTGCCCGCGCACCAAGCCCGGTCCCGCACTCCCCACCCGCCCCCGCACCGACACGCACCAGGTACAGTAGCCTGCTGCTGCTGCTGCTGCTGCTGCTGCGTCTGCGCGCCGCCTGCCCGCGCACCAAGCCCGGTCCCGCACTCCCCACCCGCCCCCGCACCGACACGCACCAGGTACAGTAGCCTGCTGCTGCTGCTGCTGCTGCTGCTGCGTCTGCGCGCCGCCTGCCCGCGCACCAAGCCCGGTCCCGCACTCCCCACCCGCCCCCGCACCGACACGCACCAGGTACAGTAGCCTGCTGCTGCTGCTGCTGCTGCTGCTGCGTCTGCGCGCCGCCTGCCCGCGCACCAAGCCCGGTCCCGCACTCCCCACCCGCCCCCGCACCGACACGCACCAGGTACAGTAGCCTGCTGCTGCTGCTGCTGCTGCTGCTGCGTCTGCGCGCCGCCTGCCCGCGCACCAAGCCCGGTCCCGCACTCCCCACCCGCCCCCGCACCGACACGCACCAGGTACAGTAGCCTGCTGCTGCTGCTGCTGCTGCTGCTGCGTCTGCGCGCCGCCTGCCCGCGCACCAAGCCCGGTCCCGCACTCCCCACCCGCCCCCGCACCGACACGCACCAGGTACAGTAGCCTGCTGCTGCTGCTGCTGCTGCTGCTGCGTCTGCGCGCCGCCTGCCCGCGCACCAAGCCCGGTCCCGCACTCCCCACCCGCCCCCGCACCGACACGCACCAGGTACAGTAGCCTGCTGCTGCTGCTGCTGCTGCTGCTGCTGCGTCTGCGCGCCGCCTGCCCGCGCACCAAGCCCGGTCCCGCACTCCCCACCCGCCCCCGCACCGACACGCACCAGGTACTTAGCTCTTATGCCCTCGACGTAAGGTGCTTATTGGAACTTCTCCTCATGAGCCGCTCGTCTGGGGAAGTACCCCCACCTTACAGAAGAAGAACACAGTCGAGTAGCACTTAGCAAATGTTGTGCCCGCGGCGCAAGCTCAACCCCGGCCCCGCCCACCCCCGCTCCGACACACACCAGGTGGAGTAGCTCTTGTGGCCTTGACATAAGGCGAAGAGTGGAACTTCCACTCACCAGTTTATCACGTTGTGTTGTAACGCAGCCGAAACGTCAAGTAGTAAGTACATATTATACTACATAATTAATATCGCGTTTGTTGGTGTGGTGAGTCGTTAAAATATTATGTTGGTCAAATCCATTTTCATGGCAATCAAGGCTCCTACTTTGTTTACCATCAGGCATAGTGGAGCCCATATACCAAACCAGTACAAAAAACAAGTCTTTCTTGAAGTCCTTAGTCTCGACCGAAGATCGCCACTAACTCCCAACTTCTCGTTTCCAGGTGCACATAGTCCGGTGGGAGGCGCCCCCCGCCGCGCCCGTGCGCGCGCCCCCCGCGCCGCCCCCCGCGCCCCCCCGGGCCCACGACGCGCTCGCCGGCAAACCCGCCGACGACCCTCCCGACCCCACCCGACCGACACAACCTACCCTACCGACCCTGCCATCTATCCTGGTCATACGCAACGCGCCCCCTCCGCCCTCTACAAGCTCAGCCCCCGAGTACCGAGGTATCCCCAAGCTCCCCCTACCAGAGCAGTGGCTGCACAAACGCCCTCTAGACTGCAAGTACTCGTCCACCATCCCGCGGCCTCTAGCACAAATAGTATCCTCTGAACTCGGAGCGGACCTCAATCAGGAGACTCGAGCGAAGAAGTTCAGCGCTACTCGCTCCCCGTCTTTGGAGAAAGACGACAAGTCCCCGTTTTTGGGGAGCGCGAAGTCTGATAAGGAAGTGTTCGGTTTCGAACCGGACGTGGTTAAGAAGCTGGCGAGCGAGAGAGAGGACACGGGTGAGATGGCGGGGAGGGAGTCTGGAGCTCCTCCGGACTCGCCCGGGAACCTGCGAAGGTTCCGTAGCGTCAGCACGAGGTTGAACATGTGTAGCGTCAACGAGAGTCCTCATTTGGAAGGTCAGCAGGAAAGGTTAGAGATGCAGAATTCACCGAGAATATTAGAGTGTAGTTCCGCCAAAGAAAAGTCTTCAGCGCCGAAATTCGACTTCTCTCCGAAGATATTTGCCGATACTATCAGCTCTCCGCGTTTCTTTACTCCCCCAGAAACAATATCTCCAATGTTTTTCGCCGAGCCTTCGCCTAAATCGGTTTACTACGACACTGTGAGGTCGCCAAAGTTCTTTCCCGAAACGCCCAGAGACGCAGAAGTTCCTCAATCCCCTCGAACGCTTGGAGGTAACTTGAATAGAAGCAACGGCTTTGAGAAGCCGAGTTCTCCGAGAGTCCTGTGCGGGAAACCTAGCCCCAAAGTTCTCAGTTGTAACAAGGAAAACTACTTCACGTTTGAGCAAATAGCTCTTTCTGAAGACGTTGTAAGATTATCACCTCGCCCGAAGAAGTATGGAGGAAGAAATTCAATAGAACGAGAAAGATTTACACCCCCAGCTGACAAAGAAGTAAAGAAATACAGAAGGCACAACAGCTGTGACACTAATTATAAGAATATCGAGTTAAATATTAGCAAATGCGACGACAATAAGATGGAAAATGACAGAGTTATCGAAGCGGACGTGGTGGACTGCTGTGCCAAAATAGACTCTCTGCACGTAGATATAAAAGACATTGACAAGAACGAGCTCACTCCGACGCATTCGAACTCTGCTCAGGCGAGACGACAGAGGCTCAAATCTATTTCCTTAGACTCTGATAATGCGAAGATAATAGAACAGAACCTGGGCTTACCTATAGCGAAACAGATGAAAGAACAAATGAATGAGGCTTATAAGAACCAAGATGTGAGTACGTCGTGTGAAAGTATGGAGAGGAGAGAAGAGTTCCCCAAATCCCCTCCAAGAGAAAAAGATAAACCGGTATTCAAGTTTGAGGAAGAACAGAAAGAGAAAATTGAAGAAGAAGCACCAAAGTCTCCTACTGTAAAACAAAAGAAATGCCTCAGACAGAGTTCAGATACACAGTCATTCATAGATATGCCTAGGTTTTCTCCTAAAGAGTTCGAAATAACAGTGACCACAGAAGAGGGAGCGACGGTGCCCGCCGAAACGCAAATAAAACGCAAAGGCAAGAATTTACGCAACTTGACGATAGATTTAACGAAACGTGACAGTGATTTGGAGAAAGAACTATTGGAGTTTGAGAAGTTGTACACCGACGCTGAGGAGAAGAAAGTGAAAACGCCCACTTTGAAAGTCAAAGCTACTTCCTTAGATTCTTCAGAAACTGTTAATCTGTCCCTCCCGCAGAAAAAGACTTTAGAAGTCCCACAGAACTCGGTATCAGTCCCCAACACGCCAAAGAGGCAGCTCAAACGAATTCTAGCACAAAAGAATGCGAAACCGGATTTTGCCGGTGCCAAAATGGGATTCAATTCGCTCCAAGCCGACCAGAGAAGGCTGTACATGAAGGGTCAAGATAGCGGTATATTCTTGAAGGAAAACCATGCAACTTTAATGCTTTACCAGCCGGGACCTTCTAGAATGGGATCACGAACAATGGGTTCTTTCGAAGAGAACGCATCAGATCCAGAAAGGGCTCCAGAAATAAATGTATGTGGAGCCGACAACCGCTATCACATGGAATCTGGACAAACGCTTGGGTCAAACTTGTTGAACTACAAGCAGAATCTTAGCGTGTCCAGTACTAACTTAAAGACCCTTCCTGAAGGCGTCCCGTCGGACGATTTTGAGCCAAGCGCGGAAGATGAGAAACTAGCAAAGAAGCTGCATAGGCGCAACTCAAATCAGAGCTTAATGCTAAGCACGCACAGTCTACAATCGTCTAACTGCTCTTTAAGCTCCGCTGGGGCCTCCTGCCATAACTTAGCTACTGTCCGAACTAGTATATCGAATTTCAGTCTCAATTCTGATAATAGACAGAAGAAATTATCTCTAGAAAGACGAGATTCGAACGCCTCTATGATGGCGTCAGAACATTTAGCACCCACTACAAGAGTCATATGTTCTTCCAACACTAATTTGACAGGAGAGGTGTCAAAGAACTGTCTCCTACAACGCAGAGGATCAAACAACAGTTTGACACTTAACATTCACACGTCGAATCCTTTAAGTCGCCATTCAAGTAACACTTCTTTGAATAAAGAGGCAAAGCCGGGTCAGAAGAAAGGTTTGCTCGAACGAAGGAGTTCTAATACATCTCTGACTCTTAATATAAACAATTCGAACCCGCAATTATCGGTAAATAGAGGTCTGAGCATCTCAAATTATAACCTCAATGGTTCTACTTGTAACCTGAGTAGATATAACAGCAACTATAGCATTGATAATCCACCTCAAGAACAGAAAAAGGGTATTCTAGAACGAAGAAGTTCCAATACGTCTCTGACTTTGAACATTCACCCACAGGAGCCTAGAGATTTGGAGATTGACGAAAGTCTCATAGATACGAAGCTAAAAGAACTCCCGCACAGAGACAAGCATAGAAAATCACTAAGCACAGAGAATTTGATTCCCAAAACTTACAAAAATCGAAGAATTCGCTCAGAAAAATGCGCAGGTTTCGGCTCCCATGATAACTTGTGGTCGACTTCGTTCAACGTTGAAGATTATCCTCAAAATTTGACGTACGTCTGTGGTGATCAAGAGAATGAGATTATATACGCTTTCGGGAGGCAGGAAGAGACGAATTTCCAAGCTGGGTTTGTCAGGAATATTACAACTAAGCCCCTGAGTCCTCAAAGTACGTCGGAAGATTTTAGGCTGTACTTGGCGAATATGCAGCATCTTCAGAATGCGTCGAGCGTGCTCACAAGGCAGCAGCTGAGAGATCTCAATGAGGTGTTTCAGAATGGATATTCGAAAGTGAAATGTCACAGCACGACGGAAGGACAGCATTGTTGTACAGGTGAGATATTATGTTTTTTACTACATTAACTAGCGGCCGGTCACGCGGTTTCACCCGCGTCCCGGGGGAACTACTTCCCGTACCGATAAAATATAGCCTATGTTACTCTGGGTGAATGTAGCTTTCCAACAGTGAAAGAATTTTTCAAATCTGCCAAGTAGTTTCGGAGACTATTCAATTCATACAAACAAACAAACAAACAAAAAATCAAACCTTTCCTCTTTATAATATTTGTATAGATATACATATCTTAAATTATTGTAAGACATCTCTTTATATCTACAGTATAGCAGTATTGAACGTTAAGCAAATAACAGGGAGAAATTCGTCAGGCCCACTAAGAGTCTCTGTAGCTCAATAGTCAGAGCGCTTGCCTGGATTGCAAGAGACGCTGGGTTCGATTCCCGCCTGAGCCACGTTAGATCTGATGAAGTTGTCTTCGTTTAGCTACCTGCGTCCTCTTTAAAAGAAATGTCTTTAAAATGAAATAAATAATCGAGGTTTCTTTCAATAAAAATAAGTCATTAAAAATATATGGTATTTATTTTACAATCTCTTACATTCAACATCAATTTTATTGCTCCGTTGCATTAAACTCGACCTATGTTTTGTGCCTTTTAACATTTTTATTAAATAAATTGCTTATTTCCAAGCTAAACTGGATATACTTTTTGCAGCCCAACATTTAGAAAGAAAGAAAATACGTAAAATTGGTGCAAGACAAATATTACATTAACAAGAAATAAAATACAAAAGCGAAAACAATACGCTACCAAAACGGTGGTCACTCAGCTATATGTCGACAGCATTTCGCTTTATATATCTTTTCACACCCAATTTATAAATGTTAACCATATCTTACCCCTCACTCTTCAGGTCGCGTAGAAGACCTATCCCAAGGGAACCCTCAGCTGGTCATCCCCGAGCCTCTGGGCGGTCGCCCGTGCTCGGAGTACCAGAAGGCGCTGCTGCGGAGTCTTCATCATGAGTTTTGGGACATGCCCACCAACTTCCAGGAGAAGCCCATTGTCTCCGGCAGCCATCCGAAGAACAGGTGAGATACCTAACAAAATGTGAGAAGGAAGAGTAACTGAATGAAAAGAAAGTTAGAGAATGAATAAATGAAGTGATTGAATGAAAGTAGTTGGGGTGTGAATGAAGAGAGTGGGCGAATGAACGAAGTGAGTGAGTGAATGAACGAAGTGATTCGTGGAATGAACAAAGTAAGTGCGTGAATGAACGAAGTGATTCGTGGAATGAACGAAGTAAGTGCGTGAATGAACGAAGTGATTCGTGGAATGAACGAAGTAAGTGAGTGAATGAACGAAGTGAGTCGTTGAATGAACAAAGTGAGTAAGTGAATGATAGAAGTGAACATAGTGGGTGAATGGACGACAGGCGTTGTGAATGAATTGAATGAGTGAATGTCTGACGTGAGTAAATAGATAAACGATGAGACCTTATTCAGTCATTGGAGTTGGTGAATGAGCAAAGTGACACAAGTCAGTCATTGGTCGAAATGAATGAATGTATGGTCAAAATGAGTGAATGTATGACGTACGTGTGAATGATCGTCGCTGGGCGGTCGTCCGTGCTCGGAGTACCAGAAGGCGCTGCTGAGAAGCCTTCATCATGAGTTCTGGGACATGCCCACCAACTTCCAGGAGAAGCCCATCGTGTCCGGCAGCCATCCGAAGAACAGGTGAGAGAAATAACAAAATGTTTTCAATATGTGGTACGAAATAGTAAAGAAAGAAAATAAAGTATTGGAATGAATGAATGAATGAACCAAGTCAGTGAGTGAATGAACGAAGTGAATGATAGAAATGAATAGAGCGAGTGAATGGATGACATGAATTAGTGAATGAATGAGTGAGTAAATAAATGAACAACATGACCTAAATAAGTCATTGGTGTGAGTGAATGAACCATGTGGCATGAGTGAGCCATTGGTTAAAATGACTGAATGAATGACGCATGTGTGAATGATCTTCTCTCGGCGGTCGCCCGTGCTCGGAGTACCAGAAGGCGCTGCTGCGGAGCCTGCATCATGAGTTCTAGGAGAAGCCCATTGTGTCCGGCAGCCATCCCAAGAACAGGTGAGATACTTAGCAAAATGTTATCAAAATGTGGTAAGAAAGAGTAACTGAATGAAAAGAATGAATGAAGTAAGTGTATGAACTAAGCCAGTGAGTGAATAAATGATGTGATTGAGTGAATTAACAATGTGATTGAGTGAATGAACAATGTGATTGAAATAATGAACGAAGTAAGTGAGTGAATGATACAAGGAAATAGAGAGAATGAATGTATGACAGGAATAAGTGAATGAATATAAGACAGGAATTAGTGAATGAATGTATGACAGGAATTAGTGAATGAATGGATGACAGGAATTAGTGCATGAATGGAGGGAGACAATGAGTGAATGAATCTAGTGAGTCAATGAGTGAATGTCTAAAGTGAGTAAATAGATGAACGAAGAGACCTAATTGAGTCATTGGAGTGAGTGAATGAACCAAGTGGCATGAGTGAGTCATTGGTTAAAATGACTGAATGAATGACGCATGTATGAACGATCGTCGCCGGGCGGTCGCCCGTGCTCGGAGTACCAGAAGGCGCTGCTGAGAAGCCTTCATCATGAGTTCTGGGACATGCCCACCAACTTCCAGGAGAAGCCCATCGTCTCCGGCAGCCATCCGAAGAACAGGTGAGAATAATAGCAAAATGTTATCAAAATGTGAGAAGGAAGAGTAAATGAATGAACAGAAAGTGTTAGAATGAATGAATTAGGTGAGTGTATGAACGAACTAAGTGAGTGAATCATCGAAGTGAGTGAGTGAATCATCGAAGTGAGTGGGTGAATGACCGAAGTGAGTGAGTGAATGAACGAAGTGAGTGAGTAAATGATACAAGGGAATAGAGTGAATGAGTGTAGGACAGGAATCAGTGAATGAATGTATGACAGGAATTAGTGAATGAATGGATGACAGGAATTAATGAATGAATGGAGTGAGTCAAGGCGTGAATGTCGGACTTCAGTGAATGGCTGACCAATGTGTTCTGATTCCGTCATTGGTGTGAGTGAATGAGCAAAGTGACATAAGTGAGTCATTGGTCGAAAAGAGAGAATGGAATGTATGACGCATGTGTGAATAATCGCCTCTGGGCGGTCGGCCGTGCTCGGAGTACCAGAAGGCGCTGCTGCGGAGTCTTCATCATGAGTTTTGGGACATGCCCACCAACTTCCAGGAGAAGCCCATTGTCTCCGGCAGCCATCCGAAGAACAGGTGAGATACCTAACAAAATGTGAGAAGGAAGATTAACTGAATGAAAAGAAAGTTAGAGAATGAATAAATGAAGTGATTGAATGAAAGTAGTTGGGGTGTGAATGAAGAGAGTGGGCGAATGAACGAAGTGAGTGAGTGAATGAACGAAGTGATTCGTGGAATGAACAAAGTAAGTGCGTGAATGAACGAAGTGATTCGTGGAATGAACGAAGTAAGTGCGTGAATGAACGAAGTGATTCGTGGAATGAACGAAGTAAGTGAGTGAATGAACGAAGTGAGTCGTTGAATGAACAAAGTGAGTGAGTGAATGATAGAAGTGAACATAGTGGGTGAATGGACGACAGGCGTTGTGAATGAATTGAATGAGTGAATGTCTGACGTGAGTAAATAGATAAACGATGAGACCTTATTCAGTCATTGGAGTTGGTGAATGAGCAAAGTGACACAAGTCAGTCATTGGTCGAAATGAATGAATGTATGGTCAAAATGAGTGAATGTATGACGTACGTGTGAATGATCGTCGCTGGGCGGTCGTCCGTGCTCGGAGTACCAGAAGGCGCTGCTGAGAAGCCTTCATCATGAGTTCTGGGACATGCCCACCAACTTCCAGGAGAAGCCCATCGTGTCCGGCAGCCATCCGAAGAACAGGTGAGAGAAATAACAAAATGTTTTCAATATGTGGTACGAAATAGTAAAGAAAGAAAATAAAGTATTGGAATGAATGAATGAATGAACCAAGTCAGTGAGTGAATGAACGAAGTGAATGATAGAAATGAATAGAGCGAGTGAATGGATGACATGAATTAGTGAATGAATGAGTGAGTAAATAAATGAACAACATGACCTAAATAAGTCATTGGTGTGAGTGAATGAACCATGTGGCATGAGTGAGCCATTGGTTAAAATGACTGAATGAATGACGCATGTGTGAATGATCTTCTCTCGGCGGTCGCCCGTGCTCGGAGTACCAGAAGGCGCTGCTGCGGAGCCTGCATCATGAGTTCTAGGAGAAGCCCATTGTGTCCGGCAGCCATCCGAAGAACAGGTGAGAAAATTATCCAAATCCTGAATGAAAAGATGTAGAAGGAGTGAATGAACAAAGTCATTGATCGAATGAACGATAAGATTGAGTGAATGAACGAAGTGAGTGAGTGAATCATCGAAGTGCGTAAGTGAATGAACGAAGTGAGGGAGTGAATGAACAAAGTGAGTATGTGAATTAACGGAGTGAGTGGGTGAATAAACGAAGTAAGTCTTTAAATGAACGAAGTGAGTGAATGATCGAAGGGAATATAGCGAGTGAATGGACTACAAGAGCTGTGAATGAACGTCGGAAGTGAGTGAATGGCTGAACGATGAGACCTAATTTAGTCACTAGAGTAAGAGAATGAGCAAAGTGACATTAGTGAGTCATTGATCGAAATGAGTGAATGAATGACACACGTGTGAATGATCGTCGCCGGGCGGTCGCCCGTGCTCGGAGTACCAGAAGGCGCTGCTGCGGAGCCTCCATCATGAGTTCTGGGACATGCCCACCAACTTCCAGGAGAAGCCGATTGTGTCCGGCAGCCATCCGAAGAACAGGTGAGAAAAATATCCAAATGTTATCAAAATGAGGTAAGAAAGGGTAACTGAAAGAAAAGAAAGTGTTGGAATGAATGAATGAAGTGAATAAATGTACAAAGTGAATGATAGAAGTGAGTTGGTGAATGAACGAAGTGAGTGAGTGAATGAATGAACGAAGTGAGTGAGTGAATGAATGAACGAAATGAGTTAGTGAATGATCCAAGCGAACCGAGTGAGTGAATGGATGATAGGATTTAGTGAATGAACGGATGATAGGAGTTAGTGAATGAATGGAGTGAGTCAATGAGTGAATGTCTTAAATGAGCGATTGAATGAACGATGTGACTTAATTGAGTCATTGGAGTGAGTGAATGAGCAAAGTGACATAGTGAGTCATTGGTCGAAATGAATGAATGGAATGTATGACGCATGTGTGTATGATCGCCTCTGGGCGGTCGCCCGTGCTCGGAGTACCAGAAGGCGCTGCTGCGGAGCCTTCATCACGAGTTCTGGGACATGCCCACCAACTTCCAGGAGAAGCCCATCGTCTCCGGCAGCCATCCGAAGAACAGGTGGAACTACTGGCAAATGTGTAAAAAAATAAGAGACATGATTCGCTTGTATTTTTTTTAAAGTTAAAGTATGAACGAATGAATGACGAGATTAAATAGTTATTGAAATAATGTTACATTAGTAGATCAGTGAATGATCTAAAGATAGATCAAAATGAACGAAGAATGATACGTAATGATTGAATTAAGTAAATGAAAGCATGAACAACATGATAGAAAGAAAGTGAATGGATATTTGGAGTAACTTAAGTAACTTTTAAGAGAGATAGAGCTTAGTGGTAACTAACACTCGAATGAGCCGCACGTCTGGGGAAGAACCTCCACCTTACAGAAGACCACAGGGAAGTAGCGCTTCGTAACTGTTGTGCTATGTTTTTGCTGGTGAGTAAGGTCGCTATAAGGGAAGCATGTGCGGTTGTTGAAGTGCTCGGGCGTCCGGCACGCTCTTCGTCGTTCACATCTTCTCGGCCTCCTCATTTTGTACCACCGATAAACGTTGCTTCGGTCCAAGGTAGCTTCTCCGTATGCCACAGTCAACATTCGGAATGCATCCGCGCCATGGGCGTAGCTAGCTTTGGGCTCAAAGTGGGGCAGCAGTCAACCTATCCCCCGGGGGAGGGTGGGGGCACTCAGATTTTTTGTACCTTGAGCCGTTAATCTAATATATTTTTCTTGTGCAATAATTTACGGATAGTATGATTGTTGATGTTGTTAGAGTTATTAAAAAACATTATTTAATCAGACACCTTGTAGGTCAACACCAGGGCCCAGGGTGGGGCAAGTGCCCCAGTTTGGCTACGCCCATGATCCGCGCACTTAATTTCGTTTTTCACACAAAATTTGATACAGGTTCTTTGATCCATTTTTTTTAATAGGTAAAAATCGAAGACGATCCAAAACACGTGCCAGCAAAGCAGCAGTCAACAATTAAGTGAACATTGAAATGGCCGAGCTTGTCGGCATAAGTGAGAGACATGAGTACCAACATAAAGCCACAAAAAGATCGAAATTCGAATATACGTAACCCGCGAAAATTCAAAAGTCGCGATACTTTTTGAACACACCTCGTATAACATAAAAAATACTCAAGTGAATCAATTATGTTATTCCGCCTGGTATGCAATCGCTTATCTATACTAATAGTATAATATAAAGAAGAAAAACAAGAAACTTTTATGTTAAGTGCCCGTGCGAAGCCGGGGCGAGGCTCCTAGTGTAATATAAGTAAGTGACTGACCAGGATTTGCTCCCACCCTCAGGTACAAGACGATCCTGCCGAACGAGCACTCGCGGTTCATCCTGCAGGCGGACGCGGGCGCGGAGGCCTACATCAACGCCAACTTCATCAAGGTCGGTCGCTGCGTGTAGTCAGTATTAGCGTTACTTCTATAATATATAATCCTCCGACCGATTTCGGTCATGACGACCACTTCGACCCCTAATCAGATCTGCGCTGATGCGCTCTAAGATGGCGGCTATACTTCTATACTGATGTTACAAAGAGTGTTCTGAGGAGCTCCATAGCGCAGTGGTTAGCGCACTCGGCCTGAGGTTGCTAAAGTTGCTTGACGACCCGCTTGGTGTAATGGTCAAGATCTTGCCTATTATACAAGAGGTCGCGGGTTCGATCCCCGCACAGGACAAACATTAGTGTGCTTGAGCATGTCTGTTTGACCTGGTTTGGGTGGTATAAGTATAATTGTATACCACTGTGGATTCTGATATCTGTAACACAATTGCTTAAGCTGTTTACACACAGAGTCAGATCAATGTATGTGATTTTTTTCTTATTAACAATTAATTTAATATACATAAAAATATTAATTAATGCCCCGGACTAACACACCAGTTTCCCAGCCCTTACCTAAGCTCAAAGTTTTTATTATGGACTCTAGGGATCGGGTAGAAATACTTAAGTACATTTATAAACATCCATGACTCAAGTACAAAGGCTGAACTCGACCCTTGGTTTTGTAGCCAGGATCTCTGCTCTGACTAACGGGTCCGTAAATTCAAATCCCTACTAATATTATATAATGTTACCTGTGACATGCAATAAAACATTTGATTTGATTTGATATAAATCGGAGAGTGAGTTTGTTACTTTGTTTGTCCGTCCCGATTTCTTTAAAATTTTGGTGACGTTAAGTTTAAAGTCCGGATTTAATAAAAGGTACTTTTTATCCCGGATAAAATGATATTTCCAAGGGAAAATAAGAATTTTGTTTGCAATATAACAAAATTCCAGGCGGGCGAAGCCGCGGGCAGAAAGCTAATATACTATAAATATAGCATTAAAATATGTATATCGATGCCCTAGCTTCTATAGTACAAGCTTCGAGCTTAGTTTGGGTCTAGGCAATTAGTGTGTTAGTCCAAAATCAAATCAAATCAATATCATTTATTGTCACTAGTTATAGGTTTAGTACAGTTTAGCAGATGGTAAGCATTATAACAATGTTCACTATAACCTGCCCATAACCAAATTATTTATTTATTTATTTGACCAATAATTATGTATTTATTTATTTGACCAATAATTATGTATTTATTTTATTGTTATGTTTATTCCAGGGTCACGAGTACTCCAAGAACAGCTACATAGCGACGCAGGGTCCGCTCCCGAACACGTTGTACGATTTCTGGCTGATGGTGCTGCAGAACTGCCTCGCGCACGACCCGCCCCGCGTGCAGAAGGTACGTGGTCGCCACCGTCGCCACCGTCGCCACGGGAACAGCTCACAGGGGCCGGACACACTGGACGACTCCTGGCTGATGGTGCTGCAGAACTGCCTCGCGCACGACCCGCCCCGCGTGCAGAAGGTACGTGGTCGCCACCGTCGCCACCGTCGCCACGGGAACAGCTCACAGGGGCCGGACACACTGGACGACTCCTGGCTGATGGTGCTGCAGAACTGCCTCGCGCACGACCCGCCCCGCGTGCAGAAGGTACGTGGTCGCCACCGTCGCCACCGTCGCCACGGGAACAGCTCACAGGGGCCGGACACACTGGACGACTCCTGGCTGATGGTGCTGCAGAACTGCCTCGCGCACGACCCGCCCCGCGTGCAGAAGGTACGTGGTCGCCACCGTCGCCACCGTCGCCACGGGAACAGCTCACAGGGGCCGGACACACTGGACGACTCCTGGCTGATGGTGCTGCAGAACTGCCTCGCGCACGACCCGCCCCGCGTGCAGAAGGTACGTGGTCGCCACCGTCGCCACCGTCGCCACGGGAACAGCTCACAGGGGCCGGACACACTGGACGATGGTGATGGTGATCATCATCATCATTCTAGATTTTTTCATTCACCCATCCGATAGGGTATGTGGACTTCAAGGCAGGCAGCACATCGGTGAATTTTAAGTATGTCTTGATGTTTATGTATGTCTATCCGTCCCCTATCAACCATATTACAAGCTTCGAGCTTAGTTTGGGGTTAGGCAATTGGTGTGTTAGTCCAAGGAATTATCCCTACTAATCCCTCTACTAATATTATAAATGCGAAATTAACTATGTCTGTCTGTGACGCTTTCTCGCTTAAACTTCTCAACCGATTTAGATAAAATAATCTTTAGACCCTGAGAAAGAACATAGGATACTTGGAATACAAGCGCGAATAAGTCGCGGGCGGCCGCTAGTCTATACATCTATACAAATATTATAAAGAGGAAAGGTTTGATTTTTTGTTTGTTTGTTTGTTTGTATGAATTGAATAGGCTCCGAAACTACTTGGCAGATTTGAAAAATTCTTTCACTGTTGGAAAGCTACATTCACCCAGAGTAACATAGGCTATATTTTATCCCGGTACGGGAAGTAGTTCCCCCGGGACGCGGGTGAAACCGCGTGACGGGCCGCTAGTTTATAAATTAATTATCATGTCTGAAGAGCGTTTTTTGCCTTTAAAACTAATACCCACCCATTCCACCAGGTCGTGATGCTGACGAACTTCGTCGAGAACAACCGCCAGAAGTGCGAGAAGTACTTCCCCCTCGAGCTGAACGAGGAGCTGACCTTCCACAGCCCGGTCTACTCCGCCGGAGCGACCTTTGACCAGCTCGTCCCCACCACGAATTGCTTCACAGTGAGGAACAGCGGCATGGTCAAGAAGCCAGGGTATACCATCAGGAAACTGGACGTGAGGTATCGGAAGAATATCAAGGTTGATTTTAGTGATGTGAGGAGTGAGGATTTAGATGCTAAAAGTGAGGATTTAGCAGATTTGGATGGAAAAAGTGAAGATTTAGCAAATTTGGACGTTAAAGGAGAAGATTTGGGAGATTTTGAAGTCAAATGTGAAGGGTCGGGCGTTAAAAGAGAAGGTTTCGTTGATTTTGAAGTTACATGTGAAGATTTGAACGTCAAAACTGAAGGTTTGTACGTTAAAAGTGATGATTTAGACGTTAAAAGTGAAAACGTAGACGATACAAGTGAAAATAACGCTAAAAGTGATACAAACGATGCTAAAAGTGATTCGAGTGATAATGACATTACTGAGTATGTAACAGTGTACCACTACTGGTTTCACAACTGGGCCGACCACAAATGCCCTAAAGATGTAAACGCACTATTAAATTTAAGTTTAGACGTTTTAAAAGTTTCTAAGATAGATTTTGATGTTGACGATGAGAGGGATGAATTGTGTAAGTGTGATAGTCCAAAGGCCATGTCTAAGTTTGTTTTCCCTCCTCTTGAAGCTCAGAATAGTCCTTGTGATGTAAAAATTAACGTTTCAACACCGTTGGATTTCTCCGTTGAGCAACGGAGTCCACCAACGATAGTACATTGCTCCGCTGGCATTGGCCGGACGGGCTGTCTCATTGCCATCTTGAATGGTATTAAACAACTTACTAACGAGCAAAAAGTGGATGTTTTAGGAATCGTTTGCAATATGAGGTTGAATCGGGGAGGGATGGTGCAGAATTCTGAACAATATGAGTTAATACATAAAGTCCTTTGTTTGTTTGAGCAAGCGTGCTTGCCTGATTTATAGCAAGGTAAGTAATATAGTGATGTTAGATTAAATGATTTATCAAAACAAAATAAACTAAAATAATCCTTATTTATGTAGACTTCAGGGATGCGGTTATCAATCGGTAAAATCAGGGAGGGTATGGGTCTTAAAGGCAGGCAATGCATCTGCGACCCTTGTGCGGTTGTTAATGTCCATGGGCAGCGGTGATCACTTACCATCAGGTGACTTTCTCGATCGTTTGCCTCCCGACTTTTACATTATAATATTTATTAAAATATATAATGATTCTGCCATAGACTTCGAAAAGCAGAAATCTATGGAGAAAAAGCAAAACTGGTTAGAAGCGCTTTTTAATCTCAATTTTTGTTTTTTTTGTGTCTTGGTGACGTCAAAGTATTAAGCAAAAAACACTCAACTATAAAAACTAATAATGAATAAACCACACATTAAATGAATAACATACCCAATGCCCATATATTACTAATTACATTTGAACACAGAATACATACGTCTTTATATTTTTTTATCAAAACCATGTTATTTTTAACATGGTGTTGCTAATTTATGTCGTGGCCATAATACTTTAAGGACATTTTTACGCTATTTACAACTTCCGCAGGTTTTTATAAATGTTGTTTTCATAAACTAAATTGAGACATTAAGTATTTTGTTTATTTTTAGTTTGCTGTCACGTACAGTAAAAAATAATGTGTCAAATTCAGGTTTTATGTTACTGTAAAAGCCGAATTAAGGTAAAAACTAGGATCTACTGGTAAAACCTAAGATTTGCCAGTTAAGATGAAAGTATGGATTTGTAAATCAAAATCGTTTAGTCTTAAACCATTATTATTATTGACAAAAAAATTCTTAACTGCAGCAAAATACTTGGGCTTGGTTTTATCGAGTGATGGTGGAATGAAGATCATATTAAAATAAACAGCGAGAGTTTAAAATATTATTTGCAATAATAATATTTAAGGAACTGCTAAAAAGTCAACTTCATTTGGACTTGTATTAGTAAATTGGTTCTTACCACACAAGATATAAAGTTCAAAGTCATGCGCAGCTCGCTCAAATAAGCAAAGGTTTTAACATTTTTTTTTAATTAAATGCTTTGAATACATCATGGTTAGTTCTGGGGCTCGAAAGAAATGTATAATATAGAATAGCTTAATGAAAAGGTTGCTTTTTATTTTCAATATTATACATGTGAAAGAATGAAAGTTTTTATTTGGCACAGAAATTATATGAAATACAAATGTTGAATAACATTTCATTGTTCTGCTCCAAAAAGCCCTGATCAGCATAATATGCTATGGCGAAAGCCTTATCCTTTTTAAGCCATAAAACAAAAAGTTAAATTAAAAATAAAAACACATTCACATCTTGTTTGTAAGCAAGTGTTTTGAATTAATTAATAAAAATGCAATTAATTTGTTGACATAATGCTATTTAGTTGATTTGCACAATTTTTTTGTCCTATTTTAGGTGACTTTGTATAGTTTAGTGAAAAATATTATATTATACAACCTATACATACATATTGTCAAACATTTTAAGTTATACATAGATGTTAGATAGACAATTATAAAAGGTTTTTAATTTTTATTTATGTTTGTTATTTAAATAGTTATAAGAATTAGTCAGCATTTAAATATATAAATATTAAATAAATAAAATATATCAATGTAAATATTGTGTGTTAAAATATTGCTACGTTTTTTTTGTTTGAATATTAGTATTTTTTATTGTGAAAAATAAATTATTTAAATAAAATAATGTTAAATAAGTAAATGAATGGTACAAAATTATTCTTTTTGAGATTCAGGTGGACTGTCTATATGGTTTTGAATTTAAAAGCTCAAAAATATATCTAAGGAAGGTTTAAGTATGTTTTTACAGAAATAACGCTTTCTTATATTTAAAAATCAACTATAAATAATGTTTATACACTTGAAATAACCCTGAGAGTTTAATAAACATACATGTTGTCACCAACTTCCATCGCACCAAAATAGTACCCTATTCGTTGGCATCGCCATACCGGCCCGCAAGATACTTCTTCACGCTTCTCTTGAAGGAATCCAGGTTATGATTATAATACGGTAATGTTTTGTGTACAAAAATAAAAATAATACAATTTTCTCAACTGCGCTGCGGTAATTTTTATAAAGTTTTAGAGCATTGAGTGAGCGGGTAATTATTAAACTTCACTATTATCATTTTAATAAATTATTTTATTGCAACAGTGCCCTATATTTTAAATTACCTTTTAAAGGGGTGTTGACAGATAAAATATATTAAAATTAATATACCCTGGTAAGCCTATCCAAAAGTTGTCATAGCTCCTAGCGTTTATCCCGTTTCTGTACGGGGTCCGCTTTGACCATGATCCAGGATTTGGCGAGTCTGGTTATTACAGTGAAGCGACTGCTATCAGACCTTCTTAACCCCGGAAAGTTGTACAACCAGAATTTTGTTTTGTTGGAAGCAAAGTTAAACATGTGGTTAACCAGTTTTTATTATTTTTCTTAAAACATTATTTCGTAAACAAAAATTAAAACAACATAAATATTGATACGCGTTGAAATTTCTACGAAAACCTTATTTCTACTACAAAACATTTAGAAAATGTAACAAAACCTGACAATATTAATTTCTTAATTTCGGAGAGTTGTGATCATTGTATGAAATGTAACACAACGTACTTGTAAGGTAATGAAATAAGTAATTAATGGAGCAATTCGGTTCACATTTGATTTGATTATGTTTATTATTATAATACCACACTGATACTAATGTTATTAAATATGTGAAAATTTTGTTAGGATGTTTGTCGGTCAATCGCGTTGAAACTACTGAACGGATTTTGATGAAATTTAGAATAGGCTGAATTAGGTGAAAGGATACTTTTTATCCCGATTCAATGCTCCCATAGGATAAAATAAAATGGGTTTTAATAAACTTTATTGTCAGATTTTGTTACATTTTCAGACTTACTTAGATATTATATATTATGAAGAAATATTTTACACATTATAATGTATATAAATATTAATAAATTAGGTAAGGGTTAATCTTAATGAAATGAAGAACACCAAATGTCTAGATTTATGTAATATTAGATATAATGGACGACGGAGTATAATATTTCGCGTATGAAGTACTTGTATAGTTGTTGTGAGTCCGCACGCTTCGATAGACAGCTGGGAATCGAACCTACGTCCCTTGGTAAACATATATGGCGACGTGCCATAGAGCCAAAATAAAGTATATGGAATATAAATAAAAAAAAGTAATTTCAATATTGCCATTTTAAAAATTTGTATAAAGTATCAGCCTATTATTATCCCACTGGAGGAAAAAGGCCTGCAGCATTTGAAATCATGTGTTCGTTACAATTACGGGTTTTGACTCAATCACCACGCTAGCCAAAAGCGTGATGTCAGTGGCTATTTCAATTTGAAAAAAAAATCATAAATTCTTACTAAGCCTGGAATAAAATATGCTGCAGTATGAGCGAAATAGTTTGCTTTAAGTTACGTCTTATAGGGTAAAGTGCAGAGAAATGGAATATATTGTGTGATACAATTTTGAATAAAATGCTTTTGTTAAATATTATGGTAACAGCACTACTAATAACATGAACTTCAGTACAAGCAATTGACATTGAACATAATATTATTTATTTTTTCTGCAAGACAATTGTTCATTTAAGCTAAGATGATTGCGGTGACAGTTTGCTTTCAAAGGAAAATCGACACTAAGACTAAAGTAATAAGATCACACAGAAAATAATTGAAAACCCGTGGGACTTATTGCCTTGAAATAAAGTTCAATTTCAAATCATCTTACGTGAAATAGACTTTAGAGATTCTACAATTGTCTGTGGAAGCGAGTGGACATATCGTACCCACAAATATCTTAATATTGTGCGTTTTTATTCCTTTGTATCTATGTGGTATAAATAAACTGATGGTGGTATAACTGGTCTTTCCTTTAACCTTTACAAAAAAACAACTTCCTTTCTCCTTAATTATAATGTCCTTAGCCCTATTTCACGAAGAGATAATGTAGGTCTGAAGCCACTCGTCAAGGCAAACAGTTCCATTCAGTTCAATAATAGGCTTCTTGATTTTGATTGGCGGAAGTTCAAAGATATTTTTAATCTGTGGTCCAATACCTCAGATTACATTATATCATAGATGCTCCCTATGTCGCGTTTGAATATCTTTTTTAGGGTTCCGTAGCCAAAATGGCAAAAAAACGGAACCCTTATAGATTCGTCATGTCTGTCTGTCTGTCCGCCAGTCTGTCACAGCCACTTTTTACCGAAACTATAAGTACTATACTATTGAAACTTGGTGAGTAGATGTATTCTGTGAATATGTGTTTAATACGTCAAAAATATAATTTGTACGGAACCCTCAGTGCGGGAGTCCGACTCGCACTTGGCCAATTTTTTGATGTTATGGGAGGCAATGAAAATTAATTATGAACAAGAGCGTCACCTGATGGTAAATGATCACCACTGCCCATGGACAACAAAACGCACAAGGGTCGCAGATGCCTGCCTTCAAGACATTTCCCAACTGAGCTCTGGCGACCTTACTCACCAGCAGAAACATAGCACAACGTGCTGTGTCACTGCGGTCTTCTGTCTGTAAGGTAGAGATACTTTCCCAGACGAGCGGCTCATTCGAGTGGAAGTTCCACTGAGCTCTACCTCTCTTAAAACCTTCACCAAATCGTCAAAAATTTTTCCTCAGTCTGTTTCTCTCAACAGAAGACGCCGGCCACACGATAAAATGACGTGTTATATGTACAATTATACGCGACGTAATTTCGGCATTGTGTGTCATCCTCCATTCTAAATACATTGCAGCCGGAGTCACACCGAACCAAAGCTCGTATTAATAAATCGCACTCAATTCTGAGATCGATATTGAGTGCGAACTTGATATGTAATTTTCATATAAAACAGCACCTCAAGTTCGATCTCAGAGTTGAGTGCGATTTATTAATACGAGCCTTAGTTCGCTCGCGTTTTTTCGGCTAGATGTGTTTCTATACTTCAGTCAGACGGACAAACAGCCGTAACATAAGTGCTTCTTTTTCAGGGTCAAATAAACATGAAGTCTGATTATCTATTTATTCAACTAGCTTTCCGAACGCGGCTTCGTCCGCTTGGAATTCAGTTATATTGCAAACAAAATTTTTGTTTTCCCTCGGGAATATCATTTTTACCGGGACAAAAAGTACCCTGTTATTTAAAAAAAATATATATATAAATATTTTCACAACATCACATACATTGATCTGACCCCGTGTTAAGTAGCTTAAGCACTTGTGTTACAGACATCAGAATCAACAGTGGTATTACAAATATACTTAAATATATACATATAACATCCAGACCAGGACAAACAGACATGTTCATGCACGCAAATGTTTGTCCTGTGCGGGGATCGAACCCGCGACCCCTTGCGTAATATTCAACATCTTGAACATTACACCAAGCGGGTCGTCGAATTATTTAATCCGGAATTCTAAACTTTACGCCTGCAAAATTTCAAAGCAATCAGTTCAGTAGTTACGGCGTGAAAGCGGAACAAACGAACAAACTCACTTTCCGATTTATATTAGTAAGAATTAAATTAATCGCAGAAAATGTAAAATCCTCAAAATAACTGGCGATCGCCATGACAGAAACTTGTTAATAATTCCCGTGAGGAAGCCATGTTAATTATCGCATAATGTCACATTATTTTTGCCTCCCAAAATGGCCAAAGGTCATGTTCAGTCGTCTTAAATGGCTCTCTTTATGGCTCGTTGCAAGGATCTTAATTAATCGATGTACGCGGGTCACTGACCTTAAAGGCAAAGGTCAATCGGCTATTTTGTCGTCAAATTAGTTTATGCCTAGGGTAAAAACTGATGTCTTTTAAAATCTTAATAAAAAGGACATTTAATACCTACGATAGGTATACATAACGTTACAATGTCGTTTAAAATGTGATAATGACTCTTAGATAAGTTCTTTTTAGACTATTAGACAGATAGCAAATCATCATCATCATCATCCTAGCACCTCTCCCGGTTGCATTGCATCCTCGGCCATTGCCTTGGAGCCCAGGGTACGCTCCGACTATGATCCTGAATTGACCAGCCTGGTTATTACATTGGAGCGACTGTCGTCTAACCTCCGTACAAGGGAAACCAGGCAATTCGGATCACAGTCGGGACCAACGACGGTTTAACGTGCCTTCTGAAGCATGGAATCATCATTCTTATAGAACAATCAGGTGATTCAAGCCTGCAATGTTGTGACCGAACTGGAAATACCAACACAAAGTGAATGTGATCCCTGCGGGATTTGATCCCACGACCTCCGAGGTTTGAGCACAGCGGTCTTACCACTACACCTCCGAGGCAGATAGCAAATATACATACATTACAATCAATCACCCAGAAAAGGCTGCCCATGGACATCAAAAACCCGCACAAGGGTCGCAGCTGAGCTCTGGCGACTTTATTCACCAGCAGAAACATAGCACAACAGTTACGAAGTGCTACTTCACTGTGGTCTTCTGTAAGGCGGAGGTATTTCTCCAGACGAGCGGCTCATTCAATTGGAAGTTCCACTATGCTCTACCTATCTTAAATAATCTTTAAAAATAATACATTTTTCAGTATTTTTTATGACGGGAAGCAACTTGTTTCAAAAGTATCATGTAAAGATTCATCCGGCGGAAATAAACCTTATGATGACAACACTGTCACTCTTGTTCTTGTGTGTCGTATGTACAGAACACAATAAAAGACACTTCGACTCTCATGTCAAAGCAGTAAAGTTCATATTCCAATGTGTTAGTGCTCATGACTGTATACGAAGCCTTATTGTACTCCTGAGCAGCTCAAGCGCATGGTAGGTATAGTGTGTATCCGTCGGCCAAACTTACAACACGCAACTTACCGTTGCGTTAAAAATAGTGGTAACTACGAAAATCATTTCGGAAAAATACGGTTATCATTTAATTTTGTAAAGTGACGGAAATATTAAGTGAATAGGTAAATATTTTAAATATGTATCGTATAAAAATTAATGCATGAAATTATTTGGAAAAATACTTACCTAGGTTAAATTTTACAAAAGTGTCAAATAAGTAGTGAGAAATAGTAATTTAATAAATACAATTTTCTAAAAAAAACATTTGTAAGTAGAAAACACTTTAAAACTGTGATACGAAAATATTAATTCGGGAAAATTCGATACGATCCATACCTACGAGAAAAGGAATTGCGATAGCTACATTAAATTTCATAAAGTGACGGAAATTAAAAGTGTATAGAGGTGAATATTTAACAGCAACGAATATTTAAACAAAAAAAAATCGACGTTAATCATAACGTCGATTTTTCTCATATCATACCTAGTTAAAATTAATCAAAAAGAAAAGTTGCTCGACCGATTTTTTATAAACTCTAACTTGATTGAAAACTGCCCGATATTAAAATACTTTATTTAAAAGTTTTCAGACATTATTATTATCATAAGAATAAGAAAATATTATTATAATAAAATGAAAATTATGATACTTTACGCTACCAAACTTTTAGCAGTTAAAAAAACTTACACAATTTTTAAATAGAACAAAATCAAAATCGACGATTGTTAGGTATTTTACAGTACAAATAATACATAATTCAATTATTTAATTTATAAAGTTTTCCTCTAGTACCTAAATAAATAAATATTTAATTATCAAATGCCTATTATTTATTAAAATGAAATGAACCACGTACAAATATAAATCGCAATTTACTAAAAATATGCATTATTGTAATCGCTTCTCTACCTACTCTACGCATATTCACGAAGTTGAGGATAAATCAAACCAAAAAAACAATTAAATTATGCATTTTAAAAATAAAACTTTCATACATAAATATCACCGAAACATTATTAAATCATAACATTATTTTTATTAAACGTTGCAGTATCCTTCAACGCGAGTGAAAAAGTTAATTGTTCAAAATCCTGTTACACAAATCGGTTGTGTATTGAAAAGTGGTCGACATCGGAAGTAATACAACAAAAACAAGTAAGTTATTGTAAAGTTAAGTTTTTATTTTTATGTAAGACGGAGGTTATCGAGTAATTATTTTTATATCAAAAGGAGGCAAACAAGTAAGAGAGTCATCTGAAGGTAAGTGATCACCGCTGGCAATGGACATCAACAACCGCACAAGGGTCGCAGATGCGTTGACTGCCTTTAAGACCCCATACCCTCCCCGACTAAGCTCTGGCGACCTTACTCACCAGCAGAAACGTAGCACAACAATTACGAAGTGCTGCTTCACTGAGGTCTTTTTTAGGGTTCCGTAGCCGAAATGGCAAAAAAACGGAACCCTTATAGATTCGTCATGTCTGTCTGTCTGTCTGTCTGTCTGTCCGCCAGTCTGTCACAGCCACTTTATTCCGAAACTATAAGTACTATACTATTGAAACTTGGTGAGTGGATGTATTCTGTGAACCGCAACAAGGTTTTCACACGAAAATAGAAAAAAAATAAAAAAAAAGTGGGGGTCCCCATAGTCAGAACTGAAACTCGAAATATTTTTTTCATTGAACATATACGTGTGGGGTGTCTATGGATAGGTCTTTAAAAATTATATTAAGGTTTCTAATATCACTTTTTTCTAAAGTGAATACTTTGCGTGACAGACCCTTCCAAAGTGGAAAAAAGTGTGTACCCCCCCTCTAACTTCTAAAATAAGAGGATGATAAAACTGAAATAATTATATAATGTACATTACCATAAAAACTACCAACGAAAATTGGTTCGAACGAAATCTATTCAGTAGTTTTTTTAATACGTCAAAAATAGAATTTGTACGGAACCCTCAGTGCATGAGTCCGACTCGCACTTGGCCAATTTTTTTTTTGAGTTGGAGATACTACTTACCACAGACGAATTGCTGATTTGATTGGAATTTTTAGTTTAGTTCAGCTTGAGACATCCAATATAATTTCAGCTTTTGATTTGAAGCTAGTCGATTGTTGTGTAAAATCGTACTGAGAAGCAAATACTTTTCATCATTTCAAAGATTAACATACGTACCGTATACAAATATGTGTTTTTGCGATCACAAACCAGAGTGTTTCGAAAAACCGACACATTATGTTTCCCGACTCGGGAATCGAACCCAGTACCTACCTACCTACAAATCATGGCCGGTTCTTTTATACCTTCAATGAGAGTTCGAGAATGGCGTTAGTAAAATCATAATTATGTTTTATTTACCAACTTTCTTTGTTTATAATTTTGTATCTTACTAAACTAAGGCTCGTATTAATAAATTGCACTCAACTCTGAGCTCGATCTTGAGTGCGAACTAGATATGTCATTCTCATAAAAAACATCACCTCAAGTTCGCGCTCAAGTTCGAGCTCAGAGTTGAGTGCGATTTATTAATACGGGCGTAAAATACGGACATGCGAAAAAGATGGAAAACCTGGAAAATCTCCGAATAATTTTCCACAAGGTCTTGTTTACAAGCCTTTGCATAAATTAAAGATCATATAAAAAAAATCTTAATCACAACAAACTTATGAGGACCGGTTTAATGAAATGGTTAAGATGTTGACTGTAAAAGTAGGTCGAGGGTTCGATCCCCATGCAGGGCAAACATTTAAAAGGAGCTCGATTGGGCAGTGGTTAGCGCGCTCGGCCTGCGGTCACAAAGTTAAGCAACTTTCGTAGATGCCAGTCATCGGATGGATGACCGAGAAGTTTCATCTCAAGCTCCTCCGTGCTTCGGAAAGCACGTTAAGCCGTTGGTCCTACACCTGATATTTCTATTCAAAATTCAAATATACTTTATTTATGTAGGCCTCAGTGAGGCACTTATAAATCGTCAAAGATACATGTACAATATAATGAATCTACCACCGACTTCGGAACGCAGTCATCTGCCGAGAAGAAGCGGCAAGAAACTCGACAGTTGCTCTTTTAAATCGCCAATAATTACAATCTTTTTTAAATACATTGATTTCATAACGTTCTCTAACTAAGCCATACAGTTCCTCACATTCAATATTAAAATGAAATAAAAAAAATGTATAGATAGACTGAGTCCCAGCTGACCAGTCGCTACTAATGACACCTGATCAATCACGTATGGTAAGGTATGACGTATGTGTCAGCCATCATCTCACTCAACCAATTCAGAGAGAACACTCCTGCCACATAGCGCCACCACCACAGCAACATTTTAGAGAGCATGACTACTAAGACACAGTCCATCAAATTGTCATTTTAAAAAATAAAATCAAATAGAAAATGTAACTGAACTGTAGGACAAAGTGCACAAAATTAAAAATGGATTGTTACAATGATAAAAACATACAATTCACATAACATAATTGAAATAGAAATTAACACTTCCATATTAACTTATCGTTCACATAATCAGCAGTAGAATAATATCCTTCTTCCATTAATACCTTTTTAATGTGATTCTTAAATTTAATATAAGGTAAATTTAAAAGTTCATATGGTCGTGTGTGTAAGATTGCTGTCCTACCGAACTATGAGAGTGAGGGAATAGGGACTGCACCTATGCTTGCGCACTCCCTTGTGCACTAATATCAATATGTGTAACCAAACCAAACTAAGTGTTTTGATATAAGTACGTAGTATTAAGTGGTATCTATTTGTAAAAGCTGTTGCATCATAGGACAAATACCTTATTGTGCGTTATTGAATAATTAATAAATAAATTTAAATAATGCTTCTTAACTCACTTTTTCTTAAGTTTGAAAGTGAAGGATTCATACAGTTTTGGGGAAATATTTAAGGTCATGTACGACATAAATAGCTTAAAAGATTATAACAAACAAATTTACGGGCCCGTTGGTCTAGTGGTCAGGGACGCTGGCTACAAAACCAAGGGTCGCGGTTCGAATCCCGGTAGAGGCAAATGTTGTGAGATGAACATCGGCATTTGTACTCGAGTGATGGATGTTTATAAAAGTATTTAGGTAATCCGTTCCCTAGCTTTCATAGTAAAAGCTTCGAGATTAGTTTGGGGCGTGGCAATTGGAAATGGTGTTAATCCAATGAATTTATTTAATTAATGTTAATGTAACCAAAATAGATAGTAGTCAGCATCGTATGAATCAAGGAATATTAAATGAGTCCTTAGTACAGGAAAATTCGTTTAATATTTGGCTCGCCATTGACAGGATAAGTCAATGACTGCCTTAATCCATAATGTCTTTACAATCATCCATTACATAAGCAGTTTAGCTGTATTAATATCCTTCTAGCCTTTTTCGGCGGCCAATCGCATGATCAGCCAGGTACGCAGGATATTATTATAGTGCCACTAGCGCGAACGCAAGCACAGGTGCACTCCCTATTCCTTCACTCTCATGATTCGGTGGGATAGCTGTCTGATACGACCGTAGAGAGATCAGGCGCAGGACCAACGGCTTAACGTGCCTTCCGGAGCACGGAGGAGCTCGAGATGATTTTTTTCGGTCACCCATCCGATGATTGGCATCTGCGAACGCTGCTTAACTTTAGCCACCGCAGGCCGAGAGCGCTAACCACTGCGCCATCGAGCTCCTCAATCTATATGACATAATTAGGTACATAAAGTTTTGACTCTAATCATAAATTTTTCCATTGCAGTTGACTAAAAATTATAATATTTTTGGTTACTTGTTTAATCACCACGCTTGACAAATGCGGATTGGTGATCAATCCAGTATAGTGTTAAAACATACGTCAACGTTTTTTTTAGCCCTTAGATGTATGCTTTCTTAGGTAAAACTTCAGTCATGTCAACATATTTCGAGCGCACTGTAAACGTGCCGTAACAGACAGACAATAGGTTATTACCGATGGACTCCATCAGAGCCTAGAACGCTTTGCTTGGGCAATAAAACCAACCTGGCATTGACTTGTACAAATAGTAAGTGATTTGTTAGCTTGGAGGAAATAACCAGGGGAATAATAAATTTAAATAAATGAACATCTTATTTTAGATGTTCTCAAAGTCTCGATGGTCAAGTGGTTTGAGTACCGGGACGTGGTAGACCAAGGTTCGATTGCCGGTCAAAATTTGTGTCGATTTTTCCGAACACAACAACACAACCCGGGTTTTTGATATCCAATCCGCAGTTGACAAGCGTGGTGATTAAGCCAAAATCCATCTTAGTAACGAAAACATGATTTCGCGTGATGGAAGCCTTTGACAGGGGGACATTAATAGGCTGATACTTCAAAATCAAAAGTCGATGTTAATATTGTCATACTCCTAGAGTTTATCCCGTTCTGTGTGAGGTCCGCTTTGACCATGATCCAGGATTTGGCGAGTCTGATTATGACAGTGAATCGACTGCCATCAGATCTTCGTAACCCATAGAGGGGAACCGGACAGATTGAATCATGGTTACACGTTCAGATCTAACTTAACTTAAGTCAGAAACTATCAGAATGTACAGTTTTCCTCACGGTGTTTTCCCTCACCGCCGAGCTAATGGCACAAATCTACGCATTTTCGAAAAAACCAGAGGTGTAGGCCCGGATTCGAACCACTGATCTCACGTATGTCAGGCGCGCGCGCGCGGTCCACTAGGCCACCATCGCTCTTAAGATAAGCCTAAATATTTGTTTTATGTACTTGGTTACTTTAGTGCCAATTTCGAAGTAGGCAAAGGAAAATCTAAGTATTGAAATCTATGGTCGATGTTAATATTGTAACGTCTAAAAATAACTTATTGTCACATGAGATTGGCGCAAAAACGTTGAAGTGTTTGCTTTGACCAGTCGAGCTTAGAAACACGTGATGTAGCATAGCATAGGCAAATAAACATGACTTCTTGTTTAATTTATTCAATTTAAACGTGCAAGATGATCACCTGATTGTAAGTGGTCTATAGTCATGGGCATTAACAACTTCACAAGGGTCGCTGATGCGTTGTCTGCCATTAAAACATTATACCCTCCCCAACTGAGCTCTGGCGATCTTACTCACAAGCAGAAACATAGCACATTTACGAAGTGCTACTTCACTGCGGTCTTCTGTAAGGTGGAGGTACTTCCCCAGACGAGCGGCTCATTCGAGTGGAAGTTCCAATATAGTCAAAATATACTTTATTCAATTAAGCTTCGTAGAAGCACTTTATAATTCGTCAAAAAAAAGACTATAATATGGATGCCTGCTGTTTTAAAAAGATGATGAATGATTCGGAAGTCAGTTTCCATCAGTTTGTTTTTTTTTTTTTTTTAATCGTCGTTGAAGTTTTTATACCACAACTAGCGGCCGCCCGCGACTCCGTCCTATGGATTTCAATTTCCAATAGCCTAAAGCCTTCCTTGTCAAATGGACTAACCAACACAAAAAAAAATCAAATCGGACCTGTAGTTCCTGAGATTAGCGCGTTCAAACAAACAAACAAACAAACAAAATACAAACAAACAAACTCTTCAGCTTTATATATTAGTATAGAAATATAGATTTAGCACCATGGTGTTAGAGCATCAGCAGTTTGTATCTATATTAAGGTTTTATTGCTCTTAACGATAACGAACTTCGAGAATATCTATTCAAATCTAGATGCCCACGAGACCTTTATACATATTTAACTAGCGGCCGTCCGCGTCTTCGTCCGTGTGGATTTCAGATCCCTTTTTAGGGTTCCGTAGTCTACTAGGAACCCTTATAGTTTCGTCATGTCTGTCTGTCTGTCTGTCTGTCTGTCTGTCCTGGCTCGTTCTCCGCTGTTTCTGCACCGATTGCCACGAAAATTGGTGGAGAGATGTATACTGATATTTCAAGAATTGGTTTTTAAAATAATCGAAAAATAATTATTTTTTACCCCCCCCCCCCCTCCCCTTTTTAAATACAACTTGCAAAAAATTGCCTTGAAACCATGTGGATCAAACCCCCCCGTCTCGAGATTTATTAATAACGTGCAGTTGCCCTTACTAAATGGTGTCTCAAGCGGTCGGCCCATCTTTTGGCTACGGAACCCTTCCATGGGCGTGTCCGACACGCTCTTGGCCGGTTTTTTTCCCAATCAATTCTTTCTCAGGGTCTGTGCCAAATTTCTTCAAAATCAGTCAAAACGGGAAAGCGTAACAGACAGACAGACGGACATACAGAGTAACTTTTGCATTTATCATATTAGTAGGGATAAACGTCAGTCCACGGCCGATTACATTCGCAAACAGGCCTTGCATCGGCCTGTGGTTAAACATAGCCTACTGTGGCCTTGTGTGGATATAATCGTTTGCTCAAAGCTTGGAAATGCTCAGTCAATATTAGTTCAGTACAAACTGTACAATACACAGTACGCAGAAATATTTGTTGGCTTGTTTTCGGTTATGTTTGTACGTAAATTTGAACCGGATGTAGTGGTTGGTGTTTGGAAAATAGCATGAACTCCGTGATGGTGATTAACATGTAGGTAATTATCTATACTAATATATAAAGCTGAAGAGTTTGTTTGTATGTTTGTTTGTTTGTTTGAACGCGCTAATCTCAGGAGCTACTGTACCGATTTGAAAAAAAAAAATCGAAATCCACGCGGACGGAGTCGCGGGCGGCCGCTAGTCAGTGCTCTATAACGACCGATAAAAAAATAATATTTGGACTTACCTACAAACCAGTTGCCCTGCCCCAAAAGTTCGAAGCTAGTCCTATAGATGCTAGGGAACGGATAGACATATTAAATACTTTTACAAACATCCATGACTCGAATATAAATGCCGTTGTTCAACTTGTTCATCACAAAAACATTTGCCCCTATCGGGATTCGAACCAGCGACTCTCGGTCCTGCGCCGGGGATCAAACCCGCGACCTCCGCACTTGATTACGTAGGTGCTAATCAAGAGTAAATCCGTCTCAATACAAGAATGATGTACTAATTTCCACTAATGACATAAGAACATAGGACATGTCAATACAAATACTTTACCAAAAACAAGTTTTTAACAGGACAACGCTAAAATGTTTGATAGAGGCAAAAACAAGGAACAATACTTTAGTTGTGTTCCAAAAATTTGTAAAAAAAATCGCCTGAAACAGATTTTTGAACGCTAGTTTTTTTCCCTCGGCTTTGCCTGCATTATCAAGATTCCTGTTTTATCCCATGGGAGCATTAAATCGGGATAAAAAGTAGCCTATCACCTCCTTAAGTCGTATTCCTCATTACTGAGAATCGTGATCATTGCATGAAATGAAACACACAACAACTCTCTTGGCAATTTTAATGGAGTGGTTTGCCATTGCCTTCTCCATTTCACACACTTGCTCGTAGTGTGTAGGTACCTATCCTCACGATGTTTTCCTTCACCACTTGTTTTTCTATCACCTAAATCAGCCCACATAGGTACCCTGACTGTAATACAAATATCATCAAAATCCGTTCAGTAGTTTCTGTGTGATTGACGGAATAACATCCAAATAACAAAATTTATCACATAAAGTATGATGATTACGTTTTCGAAATATTGTCTGCTTCCTTGATGTAATGTAACAATTTCACTCTGTAAAGGTTTTCCCATTTTGGTTAAGACATTGCAGGCTTGAATCACCTGATTGTCTGATAAGAATGATGATTCCGTGTTTCGGAAGGCAACTAGAACTTTGATGCATAAAAATCTAGTTTCCCTGGTATAGGTTCCAACGAAATAACTGTCTGGTCAATTCAGGATCACAGATCTGAAAATCAAATTTTGCCCGACATGGGAATCAAACCAAGGACCTCGAGATCACGGCCTGAGCACTTTAAACACTAGTCAAGGTAGTCTTGGTAGGTGGACGTATTTTCAAAGCGGTATAATAGTTTCAAAGCACATTAAATACCTATGAATAAGACCATTAATTAGTATTTGATTCCTATCAAGTATTGCACTTAATTTTATCATTAAACGTTATGTTTAGAGATAGCTGTCACCGAGCTATGTGAGTGAGGTCATAGTCAAAGAGACATTATATGAAATTACGGTTTTAATAATATATGGCATCACCATCAATAAATTAATTAATTTCTTGAACTAACACACCAGTTGCCTAGCCCCAAACTAAGCCCGAAGCTTAATTGCAGGCCTGCGCCAACCCCCGGCAGCGCCTGTGTGCGGATCCTATGTAGCGCCGCTTTTTTAACGAATCTTCATAAAAACCCAATATCTTAGTAGGTGGCAGTGGCGGCGCGGCGCCCCTATTGCCTTGGCGCCTGTGTGCGCCGCGCACAAGCACATAGGGACGGCGCGGCCCTGCTTAATTGTACTATGGATGCTAGGGAACGGATAAAATACTTTTATAGAAATGACTCAACTTTTGACGGGCCCGTTGGTCTAGTGGTCAGATACCCTGGCTACAAAACCAAGAGTCGCGGGTTCGAATCCCGCTAGGGGAAATGATTGTGAGATGAACATCGACATTTGTACCCGAGTCATGGATGTTTATAAAATTATTTAAGTTTGTCTATCCGATCCCTAGCATCTATAGCACGAGCTTCGAGCTTAGATTGGGGCAAGACAATTGGTGTGTTAGTATAATGAATTAATTTTTTTATTTTATTAACTATTTATATGTACATTCGATAGGCCCGTAGGTCTATCGGTCATGAAACTTGGCTACAAACCATGGGTCGCGGGTTCGAATCCCGCTAGGGGCATATGCATATTACAGAACATTTTGTTTACAATTCGGAGGCCTTTGCCCTGCAATAGGACATCAGAACAGCCTGACTTAGCGTACAAGTTATGTCCACAACAAGCAATTAACAAGTTCGTTGTTGACCGAAGTGCTAACAAGTATGTGACGTTTGTTTAGGTATTTTCCGTGCTTGGCTGCCCAGTCAAGAGTAGTTTAATATCTTGACAAATACATGAAGTCATTGCAACCCTCAGATTTATGAATATCAATAAAGTAAAAAGTAAAGTATCAGCCTATTATGTCCCACTGCAGGGCAAAGGCCTCCATCATTTGAAATCATGTTTTCGTTACAAAGATGGGTTTTTGGCTTAATCAAATAAATATAAATTGGTGATCACAAACCCGGGCTGCGTTCAGAAAAATCAACACAAAGTTAAATTAGAATATCAATAGATGAAGGGAATTATTTGACAGTTATGCTATCCTTTTTCGCCTTAATATGAATCATGTGTGATAGAGCAAGATAGCAGACGCAGGTACTCTAACCGTTTAAACGTCAAGTGGGATGACGTCATCATGACGTGGCCGTCACCTTCTGTTGAGAGAAATAGACTAATGGGTGCGTTTAGCAGAAAAAAGCGCTAGGAAGCGCTTGTAAGCAAAATGGCGATTGTTAAGCAAAATGGCGGATTGTGTCAGCGCAACTGAAGTTAGCAAACACGTCCTGGCCGAAAACTGTACAGTTTGTTTTTCAGCGCTAGTAAGCGCTCGCAAGCGCTTTTTTCTGCCAAACGCACGCAATGCGTAAAGTTTGGTGAATTTTTGACGTTTTAGTGGTTAAACTCAAATGTGACATAGGGAGTATCTAACGATTGCCTAGCCCCAAACTAAGCTCGAAGCTTGTACCTACTATGGAAGCTAGGGAACGGATAGACATACTTAAATACAGTACAGTACTTAAATACAGTCAATATTTTCCGCGCTTGACTGGCCAGTGAAGGGTAGTTTAATATCTTGACAAATAAATGAAGGAATTGAAACTATGTATTTGTGTACAGATGATGATGACAACCCGCTTAGTGTAGTGGTCACAGGGCCGGCTTTCACCTATCAAGGGCCCTGGGCACATGGGCCTTTAAACCTTGTTGCCCCGATCGATCGTGGGACCCTGGTCACGTGCTCATTGTGCCCAGGGAAAGAGGGGTGTGTCTCGAGTAGTCAAGAAGATGTCTTGTCTATTACACCAAGACTTCGCGGGTTCGATCCCCGCACAGGCCAAACATTTGTGTGCATGAACATGTGCTGGTCTGGGTGTTAAGTCTTTAAAACAGCAGAAAAACTGTTGTTTATTTATTTAAACATTATTCATACCAGGCAGCGCTTTTTGCAGCCACAGATAAGTGTTAGTTTTGATGTCTCAAGTGAGAAAAACATTACTACTCCATCAATAATAGAACTAAAATGGAAATATCAGTGGTACTAACTTAAAAGCACTGGATCACTGCCTTAATTAACCCAAAGTCGGAGAGAATTTATTATGTAAATTAATTAATTTAAATTGTTAGTAATTTGTGTATTTAATGTTATTATTTAATTATTTTCAATCAAATTGTAATTTTACTAATATTAGATGTAAGAACTATGTTACTAATACTATGGATCTAAAGTTGTCCGAAATAAATAAATGAATTGAATTGAATTAAAACACATGATTAAAGATATAATTACAGAGTTCAAAACGAAGAGTCACACTTTATCGTAAAAATATCTCTAGGTCCTGGGTTCGATTCCTGGGTGGTGCAAAATATTAGTCGATTTTTTTGAACACAGCCCGGGTTTGTCTTGAGACCTGAAACTCAAGCGGTACCCTGCAACCAAAGTGGAAGGGGTTAAACAATCCAAAAAGAAAAAAAAAATACATGATTGATGGATGGCCCTTTAATCTGTTACTCTATAATAATAAAGTGATCATACCTAATTGAATAAATAAATAAATGCCTTGGACTAACACACCAATTGCCTAGCCCCAAACTAAGCTCGAAGCTTGTACTATGGATGCTAGGGCACGGACACGGGACAGACATACTTAAATACATTTAAACTAATTTATAAACATCCATGACTCAAGTACAAATGCCGATGTTCATCACACAAACATTTTCCTCTAGCGGGATTCGAACCCACGACCTTTGCTTTTGTAGCCAGGGTCTCTAGCCACTCGACCAACGGGCAAAGTCATACTGTTATCATACTGTATGTCTAGCGATTTATGTATGGTTTGTCTATTGCCGACCCGCTTGGTGTAATGGTCAAGATGTTGCCTATTTAGCAAGAGGTCGCTCCCCGCACAGGACAAACATTTGTGTGCATGAACATTTCTGTTTGTCCTGGTCTGGGTGTTATATGTATCTATTTAAGTATATTTGTAAACCACTGTTGATTCTGATGTCTGTAACACAAGTGCTTAAGCTACTTAACACGGGGTCAGATCAATGTACATATGTGATGATGTGAAATATTTATTTATTTCCCTCTCTGTTCCAGGAGCATGGTGTCATGCCGAGACATGCCGGGGCCACAGATCCCACAGTTCTACGCGGGGAGGTCCATCTTCATCACCGGAGCCACTGGGTTTATGGGGAAGGTGAGTCTACGTACTGCCTCTAAGTCTAGGGGGGAGCAGCGATCCCTTCAGTTTATAAATATATCTGGACATTATTCACACAGCGCCATCTAGCCCCAATCTAAGCATTAGCTTGTGCTATGGGTGCCAGACAACGGATAAACATTACTTATATTTACTTTTTTTTTTGTAAATACATACATTGTATACATAGAAACACCCAGACAGATACAAACAGACATGTTCATGCACACAAATGTTTGTACCGTGCGGGGATCGAACCCGCGACCTTTGGTGTAAAAGCCGTCTTCTCGACCATTACACCACACGGCTCGTCAACCGTTTGTATGTTATAGTAAGGCCAACGAACAAGAGAGTCACCTGATGGTAGGTGATCACCGATGCCCTGAACATCAACAACCGGGCAAGAGTCAGTTGGTGAGAGTATGAGGTTTTTAAAGGCAGGCAATGCATCTGCGACCCTTGTGCTGTTGTTAATGTCCATGGGCAGCGGTGATCACTTACCATCAGGTGACACTTATGTACGTTTGGCTCCCTAACACAAAAAAGGGTTAGCAGATGCGTTGCCTGCCTTTTAAACCCCATACCCTCCCCAACATTTCGTCGCCACGAACTTCGCGGTTTCTGAACCCAGCGCTCGCTCTAACCACTACACTACGGAATTTTAATGAAAGCGCTATGTACTTTCTGATTTGACATGATCTTCAGCTGGTCGCTGTTCTCTGCTGGACGCAGTTTGTTTGTTTGTTTGAACGCGCTAAACTCAGGAACTTCTTTTTCGTATTAAAAAATATTTTTATGATTGGATAGACCATTTGTCGAGGAAGGCTTCCAGCTGTTATATAACACTATCTGTGCGGAAACCGAAAACCACGAGGACGAAGTCGCAGGCGGCCGCTAGTATACCTACTGATAGAATGATGCTAATAAGTAAACATAGCTTAGTTCCGCTTATACTTTACGTGGCCTCCAGTGTACCTAAGTCAATAAAGTAAAATGAAATCATGAGTTTGTTCACTTCAAAGTTATTTTATGACTTTAAAAATGAATGAAAGATTAATTAGCATCTGTGCTTTTGACGTATGAAAAGCTATTATGTTTATTTATATGGTTAACTTTTAGATTCCGGGTTGTTTTAATGTTTACACGTAAGATGACCAAAAATTGCGATCGTCTGCATATTATGTGAAGTCTTTTAAAATGACTTAAGCAAAATAATTAATATACAGTCAGGCTCGTTGGTCTAGTGGTCAGAGACCCTTGCTAAAAAACCAAGGGTCGCAGGTTTGGATCCCGATAGGGGGAAATGTTTGTGTGATGAGATGAACATAGGGATAAGGGATCTGTCTATTAGTTACTCGAGTCATGGATGTTTAACACATCCATGACTAGTAGTACTAGTACAACTAGTACAAGCTTCGAGCTTAATTTGGGGCTAGGTCATTGGTGTGTTAGTACAAGGAAATTGCATAGTTAACATTAAAATGAAACCATGGGTTTAGGCTTAATAACCACGGTTGCCAAATGCGGATTGCTTATAGATAACAAACCCGGTCTGTGTTCGGAAAAACCAACACAATTTTTTCAACACAAAGATTCGAGAATCGAACCCAGGGTCTCGTGACCAAGGCCCGGTACTTAAACCACTAGACCACCGTTATTTATAAAAAAAATACTGCCGATTTTCCCGTATAAGAAAACCGGCCAAGAGCGTGTCGGACACGCCCATGAAAGGGTTCCGTAGCTGAAAGATGGCCCGACCGCGTAAGACACCATTTAGTAAGGGCAACTGCATGTCATAAGTTGGTCGAGTTGTATAAAAATAACTATGTATGATACAGAGTTCGCTATAGTTTTCGTTGAAAGTACTTACTTGGAGGTATACACGAATTTTTTTCAGAATTATTGTAATAGTATTTCAAAAGTTAAGGGGGGGGGGACGCTCTAATTTTAACTTTGTATTAATATATCTCGAGACTGGGTTGTTTGATCCACATGGTTTCAAGGCAAGTTTTATTATATTTAAAAATACCTTTTTAACGATACCCCACACGATGGGGTAAGTCGAATTTTTTTTTTAGAATTTACTTTTCGCTTAATTGGAGGGGGTGTAAAAATAATAATTTTTCGATTATTTTAAAAACCAATTCTTGAATTATCACTATACATCTCTCCACCAATTTTCGTGGCAATCGGTTCAGAACGAGCCAGGACAGACAGACAGACATGACGAAACTATAAGGGTTCCGTTTTTTGCCATTTGGCTACGGAACCCTAAAAACGTGAATGCAAATTTTTGGTCCAACCAATACTCAAACGAACCAAATCGTGTTATTCACGTGACAATTAAAGTGGATTGCAAGATTGATGTAACTATTAAACAAACTATGACGCACCATATTTGTAACTACGGTCAATATACGTAAGTTAACACGTTTATTACAGCAGATATCCAGTTTTGTAGAAAATATAGCAGTTATTTTTAACAAAACAGGTCAAATTATAATACAAGGTTGGTTTTTTTAACCCATGTAGGTAATATATAAATTGTAATTTAATTAATAAATACCCTTCCGGTCATTTTGCGACCATGGCGACTGATCTTACGATCAGCCTGGTACGCAGGATATATTATAGTGCACAAGTGAGCGCACAAGGACAGGTGCACTCCCTATTCTCTCACTCTCATAGTGCGGTGGGACAGCAATCTAACACGACAGCAGAGAGATCAGGCGCAGGACTTCTGAAGCACGGGGGAGTTCGACGTTAAATTTTTCTGTCACCCATCCGATGACTGGCTTCTGCGAAAGTTGCCTAACTTAGCAATCGCAGGCCAACCACTGCACTCTGTCACCCATGCGATGACTGGCTGGCGCCTGCGTAAGTTGCTGAACTTCGCAGTCGCAGGCTCTAGAGATCGAGTTTAATATAATTGGTGCACCAAAATGGTCTGTACTTTGCATAAGATCGCAACGGAAAGCTTTATAAGACATTTATTTTATAAATGATATTTCCAGGTCTTAGTGGAGCGTCTCTTATGGACATGTCCTGACGTGGACCAGCTGTTCCTGCTGGTGAGGACTAAGAAAGATCAGGACCCTGAGAAGAGGCTGCTGCAGCTCAAGGAGTCGCAGGTCAGAACATACTGATTACAGGGTTTACTTGAATAAATCGATTTTTCTAGTTTGTTTTGTCGTGAATTATATCTCCATCCCGCTCCCGAAGTCTTTTTGTGAGCGGGATTGAGATATAAGTTGCGACAAAAGAAATATTTTCTTTCGGTCTCGCGATCCCGGTGTCCTATAAGTAAGACACTGCTCCTGGGAATTTAAACCCAGGGGTTAACCCACTAAGCCCTGCGGTACCCCGTCATTGCTTGACGGGGGCCACGGGCATCAGTGATCCTTGCTCCAAAACCACCCAGCGAAGCCTTTAAAGGCTCTGAAGTCTGAACCTTCAAAGATTAGAGATTGCCCTAAGTATCCTGTCTCCCGTTCCCAGGTGTTCGACAACGTACGAGCGCATTGTCCAGGTCAGCTGGACAAACTCAGAGCCGTGGCCGGAGACATTGAGCAGCCAGGTCTTGGCATGACTCCGGAGAGCGTCGCGCTTTTGAAGACTGTGAGTATCGACCTTAACCTTTGTTATAGGCAGGCAAACGGACAAGAGGGTCATCTGATGGTAAGTGATCACCGCTGCCAATGGATATCAACAACCGTACAAGAGTCGTAGATACCTTGCCTGCCTTTAGTGTCCAACCGAAAATAGGGTTACGACTGAAACCGAAACAGCAACTTTCTTACAAGCCTCATATTTTGAGGGAAAAATAAAAAAAACTTAAGAAAGAAAGTCGTAAAACCAGTTTCGGTCGGACACTATTTGCCTTTAAGACACTATTAACCCTATTCCCTCCCAAAAGCTCTGGCGGCCTTAACCACCAGCAGAAACATAGCACAACAGTTTCGAAGTGCTACTTCACTTTGGTCTTCTGGAAGGTGGAGGTACCTACTTCCCAAGACGAGCGCTCTACCTCTCTTAATTTATTTTATTCAAGTATTAGGAACTATCAAATATTTGTCTTCAGAAGACCGTCTGTCCGTACCGGGTCCCGTTATGTTTGTCAAAAAAACCTCTCTTGAGATGTCGTCAAACAGACAGACACGTGAGAATAAAATCACGTGTTTCAAATCAAAAGACGAGCAAATATGTTTTTTATCCTCCTCCAACGGTCATAGTTGTTTGCTTAAAGTCGGTTGGACTTCTGCACAGCACTTAATGTAGGTACTTAATCTTTACTCCATAGTACTTCAATGTGAAGAAGTGTTTTTGTCGCTTCATGGAGTACGAAGTGAACTTGACTGCATTGTAAGTGCAATTGTAAGTAAATAAGTTGAAGTTGAGTGTATGACGTAGATGGATGTTGAAAAATAAATGAACATGCTAAGGATACGTCGGGTTTTTTTTCCTGTAAATATGTAGTTTGAAGATTATACCGCGATTATATCCGTTTTATTTCATGAGTAACAGTCGCGTAAACCTAAGAAAGCATTATGCTAAAGATTTTTAGGATTAACTTTTGCGGTGGTAGAGTAACTTGATGAATATGTCCATAATAATAATGGAGACGGAAAAAATATCGCTTCGCATTTTTGTAGAGTGGGGGGAACATTAGCGAATTGTATTTTGTATACCCTAAGTACCGTTTGTTGCTGCTTACAGTAAATATTTTTGTTATTTATTGTATTGTTTCGAATATGCTGGGTGTGAGTAAACGTTCGATATGGCTGAGGTGACGCAGACACTACATCTTCTAATTAAATCCTTCTTCGTCCTAGCGTTTTCCCAGCCTAGTGCCGGGGTCCGTTTTCTTGCTTAACCTCCTCCACTTTGCCCGGTCTTCTGCATCCTCGGGAGTAAGGTCGTTCTCTGCCATGACGGCCTCCACCACATCCAGCCAGAGCTTCTTGGGCCAACCGCGTGATCTAGGACTTTGGACAGTTAATTCAGGGCATTTGTTCCCGACGTAGGTATAGATCTTCTTATTATCTACATATAAATAAATAAATATATCCGTTGTCCCCAGGTATCAGTAGTCTTCCACTCGGCAGCGACCCTCAAGTTCCACGAGACCCTGACGCGCGCAGTGCAGCAGAACGTGAGATCAGTCCTGAGCGTGCTGCATCTGTGCGACAACTTGCCCAACATGCAGGTGAGGACCCCTCATCATCATCATCATCAGCTGAGGAGTTACCAAGAACCAATGATTCCAAACGGTCTAAAATCTCGGTAATATTGATCAAAATTGTCGAGATCTCGATCAATATCACATATAGCGAGATAATACATCGTCGAGATTCAATATCGACAACCTCCTACCAATTTTTTGAGATTTCTGACTATCGAGATTGCATTTCCTATCTCTTATCTCAATAGGACATAAAATATTGCAAGCCCTCTTGCTAGACGAATACCTGCATCCGTTGCGCAGTGACTTTTATGCGGGGGGCAGCGGGCGGTCGTCCTGGACGCCCTGGGTTCGAATCCCGGTGTGGAGAAACCTATCTACATCGCCACAAAGGATTAGTTCCGACATAAGTCAACAGATTGCGCTGACACGGCAAAGCGATATTTCCATACAAACCTACATGGCGCAAGCAGAGTTGCCGCCACGACTTAGTACATACCTACACGAGTTCACCAACACAGTGTAGTAAGGACCTCGGTCCCCGAGTTAGATCACCCGGTCGGCAGAAGTACTTCTATCTTTTAGGGATATACCTATACCTATAAAGAAATAAATAAATACCAGGCCGGATGGTTTTTACAGTGAAGCGACTACCATCAGACCTTTGTAACCCTTAGAAGAGAACCAGACAGTTTGGATCATGGTTACACATTCAGATCTTACTGAACTCAAGTCAGAAACTATCTGAATGTGCAGGTTTTCTCACGGTGCTTTCCCTCACCGCCGAGCTAATTGCACAAGTCCACACATAGATTTCTAAAAATCCAGAGGTTGGCTTCGAACCACGGACCTTAAATACATATGTTAAGCGCAGTCCGTACCACTAGGCCACCATCGCTCACAATTGGAGAATGACACATTGTGCCGAAATCCGTCGCGTAATTTTTTGTATAGAACATGAACTTCAGTCAAGTTTTTTCCTTTAGGTCTGTTTTTACCCTTATTCTCACCCAATCCCCCTTGACCCCCAGGCGCTAGTATACGTCTCCACAGCGTACAGCAACTCGGACCTGAGCGTGGTGGAGGAGCGCGTGTACCCGCCCCCCGGCGCCGCCAGCCTGGAGGGGCTGCTGGCGCTCACCGACGTCGTCGCAGAGGACACGCTGGCTGAGATCACCGACAGGTCAGGGCAGCATCATCATCATCAACAGCCTATCGCAGTCATAGGCCTCTCCTAAGGCTCTCCACTCAGCCCGATCCTCGGTGACTCAGATCGGGGCAGATCTTCACCATCGTGCAGCATCATATCACAGTCTAATGCTGGACGCAGACTTCCTCTAGAGGCGGGAACATGGTCAAAATCACCATGTTATAGCACTATACAGTTGGTTTCTTTGTATCTAAGACTATATCAACAGCTTCTGCTGAACTGAGACTTCCTTCAGAGGCGGGAATATGGTTAGGATCACCTTGCTATAGCGCTGGACAGTTGGTTTTGTAACTCGTAACGACGGCATCATGTATGGCAAGCTCTTAAAGCAATAGCATCGGCCAGCAACCCTGGAGTTACTCACGATAGTAGGATGGTCCACTGTTGGGCCACTTACAAAAGGATGGTTCTGCCAATGAGTGGTCCACCTAAGTCTGGAACCAGCTCAGGAGGGGAGACATGGAGCGCTGGTGTACGTCTCCACGGCGTACAGCAACTCGGACCTGAGCGTGGTGGAGGAGCGCGTGTACCCGCCCCCCGGCGCCGCCAGCCTGGAGGGGCTGCTGGCGCTCACCGACGTCGTCGCAGAGGACACGCTGGCTGAGATCACCGACAGGTGAGAGCATCATCTTAAGCCTGTCCACAGCTTCTGCTGGTCACAGGCAGTCTACAGACAGTCTACGGACTGCCTCCAGGCTGGACTATGTTCAAAATCACCTTGTTTTCCCGCTAGACAGTTGGTTTCTTTGGACCTTAGACTATTTCGACAGCTTCTGCTGGACGTAGACTTTCTTTAGAGGAGAGGGTATGGTCAAAGTCATCTTGCTATAGCTCTGGACAGTTGGTTTCTTAACTCGTAACGACGGCATCATGTATGGCAAGTTCTTTAAGCATCAGCCAGCAAACCAGGAGGGACTCACGTTAGTAGGGCGGTCCACTGTTGGTCCACTTCCAGAAGCTCCCTTCTGCCAATAATCTTCAATGAGTGGTCCACCCCTGTCCTGGAACCAGCTCGGGGGGGGGGGGGGGGGGCAGGAGCGCTGGTGTACGTCTCCACGGCGTACAGCAACTCGGACCTGAGCGTGGTGGAGGAGCGCGTGTACCCGCCCCCCGGCGCCGCCAGCCTGGAGGGGCTGCTGGCGCTCACCGACGTCGTCGCAGAGGACACGCTGGCTGAGATCACCGACAGGTGAGGGCAGCATCATCATCAACAGCCTATCGCAGTCCACTGCTGGACATAGGCCTCTCCTAGGGCTCTCCACTCAGCCCGATCCTCGGCGACTCAGATCGGCGCAGATCGTCACCATCGTGCAGCATCATATCACAGTCTAATGCTGGACGCAGACTTCCTCGAGAGGCGGGAACATGGTCAAAATCACCTTGTATTCCCGCTAGACAGTTGGTTTCTGTGGATCTTAGACTATATCAACAGCTTCTGCTGGACGTAAACTTTCTTTAGAGGAGAGGGTATGGTCAAAGTCACCTTGCTATAGCGCTGGACAGTTGGTTTCGTAACTCGTGATGACAGCATCATGTGTGGCAAGCTCTTAAAGCAATAGCATCGGCTAGCAAACCTGGAGGGACTCACGATAGTAGGATGGTCCACTGTTGGGCCACTACCAGAAGGAAGGTTCTGCCAATAACTATCTTGAATAATTGGTCCACGTAAGTCCTGGAACCAGCTCAGAAGGGCAGGAGCGCTGGAGTACGTCTCCACGGCGTACAGCAACTCGGACCTGAGCGTGGTGGAGGAGCGCGTGTACCCGCCCCCCGGCGCCGCCAGCCTGGAGGGGCTGCTGGCGCTCACCGACGTCGTCGCAGAGGACACGCTGGCTGAGATCACCGACAGGTCAGTGCAGCATCAGGTTGTAGTACAGTGCTGGAAGGCCTCTAGGTCCAGATCATAGCTGCCAAGCTGGGTAGTTGGGTTTGTAACCAGTTTCGTCATCCTCCTACCTCCTCACAAGCAATGCGGCCAGCTTTGAAATAGTCGTGGTCAAGTCAGTATGAATAAAATAATTATGTCCAATTAGTGGTCCACCTAAGTTCTGGAATCAGCTCGGGGGGGGGGGGGGGGGCAGTATCATGGAGTCATGATCCCCCGGTCATGAACTAGCTCGGGCGGGGAGGATCATGGAGACGCACGCATGGAGCGCTGGTGTACGTGTCCACAGCGTACAGCAACTCAGACCTGAGCGTGGTGGAGGAGCGCGTGTACCCGCCCCCCGGCGCCGCCAGCCTGGAGGGGCTGCTGGCGCTCACCGACGTCGTCGCAGAGGACACGCTGGCCGAGATCACCGACAGGTCAGTGCAGCATCATCATCAACAGCCTATCGCAGTCATAGGCCTCTCCTAGGGCTCCCCACTCAGCCCGATCCTGGGCGACTCGCATCCAGCTCTTGCCAGCCATCTTGCTCAGATCGTCACCATCGTAAGCCTATCAACAGCTTCTGCTATCGACTTCCTTCCTATACAGGTGAGACTATGGCCAAAATCACCTTGTTATAGCAGTGGGCTAGCCAAGATCCCACTTCCCACGGAAAAGCAACGGCCAGCAAAACTGAAAGGACTCACGGTATTGGGCGATGTTCCGAGCTCCACACACGCGAAAAGAGGGAGGTTCTGCCAATAATTATGTCCAATTAGTGGCCTATCTAACTAAGTCCTGGAACCAGCTCAGGGGGGCAGGAGCGCTGGTGTACGTGTCCACGGCGTACAGCAACTCGGACCTGAGCGTGGTGGAGGAGCGCGTGTACCCGCCCCCCGGCGCCGCCAGCCTGGAGGGGCTGCTGGCGCTCACCGACGTCGTCGCAGAGGACACGCTGGCTGAGATCACCGACAGGTCAGTGCATCATGAGGCCTTTACTATAGATAGCTCGGTAGCCTAGTGGAAAGAGCGTCGCCTCACTACGTGAGGTCAGCGGTTCAGCTCAGGGGTGGGGGGGGGGGTGTCATGGGGGTCATGACCCAATGATCCATCGCCCGGCGCCGCCAGCCCAGAGGGTCTACTGGCGCTCCCCAACGTCGTCTCCGACGAGACGGACGAGTGATTGCTTCATAATCATCAACATTAGCTTATCAACAGCTTCTGCTGGATGGAGATTTCGTCCAGAGGCTGGATTATGGTCAAAGTCACCTTGCATAGCACTGGCCAGGTGGTTTCGTAACGACGGCATCATGTATGGCATGCGCCTAAAGCAATAGCATCAGCCAACAAATCTGGAGAGACTCACAGTCTGGGCGATGTTCCGGGCTCCACACACGCGAAACAAGGTCCACTGCTGGGCCACTTCTAGAAGGGAGGCTCTCATTCCATGCAGGAAATCGGGGTTGGTGGTTACAGTATGGAAACGATAAAACACAGGATAAGTGACGCTCATCCCCATGGAATTCCCCAGTCTTTTAGTCACTTCTTACGACGCCCAAGTGTGTTGCAAATCAATATAAGCGAAGAAATAATGCAAGTCGTTTAAAAGTTAAAGTTTTTTTTAAATAAGTATTATATGTAGGTAAGCGATAAAAAGGGTCACCTGATGGAAAGTGATCACCGCTGCCCGTGGACATCAACAAGCGCACAAGGTTCTCAGATTTGTTACCTGCCTTGACTCCACCATACCCTCCCCAACTGAGCTCTGGCGACCTTTATCACCAGCAGAAACATAACAAAACAGTTACGAAGTAGTTATTTATATTTCGCAGATACATATCCCCGAAGCCAAACACGTACACATTCACCAAAGCAATGGCGGAGGTGGCGGTGCAGAACCACGGCTGCGGGAACTACCCCATCGCCATCTTTAGACCTTCCATCGGTGAGTACACTGCAAGTTGCAACGCACAACGTAGAGGAATGCCCTAACGACAAAAAAAAGTGGTATTATTTTGATTTATATGACTGCGATAAGAAGCAACTGTCAATGGCGAAGGATGCAACCGGAATAAGCGCTAGGATGATGATTGGCAGTTTTGGCAGTAATCTATTTTCCGAGAGTCTTTCTGATCTTTGGAATCTTAACACACACAGCCCGAAGCCTAGCTCTAAAACGCATTTAACGCTATTTCCACCGACAGACTCATACCAGACACAAATTAGCTAACACACCCCAGACGAGCGTCTCATTTGAGTGAAACTTCCAAATATTACACTTCTTTTTTATGTGATAGTTATGCAAACGAACAAAAGCGGCTTATGCGAGTAAAAGTTCCACAAAGCTCTACTTCTCTTAAATTTATATGCTAGCACGCAAACAGGAAGCAATTCATCGGTATTACGATTTATTTGACGTCAACTTCTGTTTAAATTCCAGTGATCTCAGCCTACCGCAACCCGTTCCCCGGCTGGGTGGAGAACCTGAACGGCCCCACAGGAGTAGTGGTGGGAGCCGGCAAGGGGCTGCTTCATGTGTTCCGGTGCCGGTCTGCCGCGCGAGCTGACATGCTGCCAGTGGACATAGCTATTGACACACTAATGGCTACGGCTTGGGAGATCGCTACAGATCGGTGAGTGACTCATTTCGACATCTTTTTTATGGCAGAGGCAGCAAACGTGCTAGCAGGTCGCCTGATGGTAAGCAATCACCCCCGCCCATGGACATCCGCGACACCAGAGGTATCCGCCGATGCGTTGCCGGCCTTTAACACCCCATACCTTCCCCAACTGAGCTCAGCAGTGACGGATTAAGACTACTTGATGCCCCAAGCAATCCACGCCTGTGGCCTCCCTATCCGTCGTATTTCAACTAGATTTTTGTGCTTCTTCTGGTGCCCCCTCTGACGTGATGCCCTAAGCAATTGCTTAATTTGCTTAAGGGTTTATCCGTCACTGCTCAGGCGACCTTACTCACCAGCAGAAACATACCACAACAGTTACGGAGAGCTAATTCACAGAAGAAGAAGTGGGTTTTGCAGAAGTGGGTTTTGCCAGTTGTCATCAAGCTATGCAAGTGGATTGGTAAGTGTGAAAAACGGAAGAAACACTGAGGAACAGTGCTTCTAACCGCTTAGAATATCGCTTAGTCGCTCCGAAATGCTGCTGCCAGTCCCCTAAGACAAAGTAACTATGATATTACTCGGAGAAACGTGCTGCAATGCAACCTTTAAAATGACCCTTAGTATCTTTCTAACGGCTCTCTATGAGTAATGATATCTTCTCCCGTTTTCTTAGAATACAACCTCTATAGAAGACTACTACTGGACATAGATTTTCCTCGTGGGAGAGCCATGCTTCGGCACGAATGGGCCGGCTCGACCGGATTGTTACCACGGCCCCACAGAAAACCGGCGTGAAACAACATTTTGTTGTGTTTCGCCGTGTGAGTGAGGTTACCGGAGGCCCCCCCCCCCCCCCCCCCCCATTGATGACGCAGTTAAGTTACCGTAATATACCCCAGGAGGGTACCAACTGCGTTAGCGTTGGAGAGTCCCTCCCCGGGCGTCCGCGATCAGGAAGTAACGTCCCTGGACGTGGGCGTCCGGGCCGCCCCACGTATTCTGGGGGGGGCAAAACTGCGCACGTCATTGCTCAGGGCAAGAGCAGCACCACGGTATCCCCTGCCATGCTGGCTGTGGACTTTTGTAACATCAGGGGTTTACATTCTAACTTAGATGCTGTCCACCACCACCTCGAGACAGCTAAGCCAGCCCTGCTCTTCCTGACCGAGACGCAGATATCGTCTCCGGCGGACACAGCGTACCTCACCTATCCGGGATACGGCCTTCAACACTCGTTTTTATCTAAGGCTGGAGTGTGCGTGTACGTCAGAGACGATATCAGCTCTCGCCGCCTGAGCAACATTGAAGGTCGGGATCTATCCTTAATATGGCTTCGCATAGACGGCGTCGACCACCCTCGTGTCTATGCTTGCCTATATCGGTCCCATAGCGGTGACACAGAGACGGACAGACTGATGGATCACATCCAGATGGCTATAGATTTTGTGCAACAGCAGATCCCCTCAGCGGAAATCGTTTTGCTTGGCGACTTCAACGCCCACCACTCTGACTGGCTTGGGTCTGGTAAGACCGATCATGCTGGGAGATCTGTTCACGACTTCGCTCTTGCTTATGGTCTAACACAGCTGGTTACCACGCCCACGCGAATCCCAGATGTGGAAGGCCATAATCCATCACTGTTGGATCTTCTGCTGACTTCTCATCCGGACGGCTATCACGTAACTGTGGGCGCCCCACTTGGCTCTTCCGATCATTGCCTAGTCCGGAGTAAGGTGCCACTCTCGTGTTCGCCGCGATCTCGTATCGCACGCAGTCGCCGTGTGTGGCACTATAAGTCAGCAGATTGGGATGAGATGCGGTCCTACTTTGCATCCTATCCTTGGCGGCAGATTTGCTTCTCGCTGGATGATCTCGACGCCGTTGCGGATTCTGTTGCTGATGTGGTGCTACAGGGGATGGAACTTTTTGTCCCGTCCTCTGTGGTTCCCGTCGGTGGCAAGAGTCGCCCATGGTTTGGTTCGCACTTAAAAAATGCTTCCCGGAGGAAGAAGGAAGCCTATCAAGCGTGGGCCGATGCAGCAGCGTCACGAGATTTAAACACCAGTGTTTTAAAAAAGAATTACAATTTTGCCTCTAGGTCCTTGAAAACTGCAATTGCGAGGGCGAAGTCGGTACACATCGGCAGAATTGGCGAGAGGCTTGAGCGTCTTCCATCGGGAACTCGTGCATTCTGGTCTCTTGCCAAGGCTGTCGAGGGTAATTTTTGTAAGCCATCTTTTCCACCTCTGCATAAGGGAGATGGTTCATTGGCCCACGACGCAAAGGAGAAAGCCGATCTTCTGGGAAAACTCTTTGCGTCCAACTCGACCTTGGATGATGGAGGACAGGAGCCGCCTACAGTATCACGGTGCGAGAGCGTTATGCCTGATATCAGGATACACCAACGCTCAGTGCGCCTGGCACTCATGTCGCTTGATGTCCATAAGTCGAGCGGGCCTGATGGAATCCCTCCCATTGTGTTGAAGATGTGCGCTCCTGAGTTGGCTCCAGTTTTAACTCGTCTCTTTCGGCTCTCCTACTCCACTGGCGTAGTCCCGGCTTCATGGAAGACAGCTTTGGTCCATCCGATCCCCAAAAAAGGCGACCGCTCTGATCCGTCCAACTACAGACCAATAGCTATAACCTCCCTCCTTTCAAAGACAATGGAATCAATCCTCAATTGCCAGCTACTTAGATACTTAGAGGATCATCAGCTACTCAGCGATCACCAATACGGCTTCCGTAAGGGTCGGTCGGCTGGTGATCTTCTGGTTTACTTGACACACCGTTGGGCACAGGCGATTGAGAGTAAGGGGGAGGCCTTGGCTGTCAGTTTGGACATAGCAAAGGCCTTTGATCGGGTTTGGCACAGGGCGCTTCTCTCGAAGCTTCCATCCTACGGGCTCCCCGGGAAATTATGCACATGGGTCTCCAGCTTTCTTGCAGACAGAAGCATAAAGGTCGTTGTCGACGGAGAATGCTCTAAATTTATGGCAATAAATGCTGGTGTTCCCCAAGGCTGTGTGCTATCGCCAACTCTGTTTCTCCTGCATATCAATGATATGTTGCAAATAAGCAATATTCATTGTTATGCGGATGACAGCACCGGCGATGCTTTTTATACCGGCCGCGCTGGTATTTCTCGGGATAACGTCATCGAGAGCCGTAACAGGCTTGTGTCTGAAATAGAGAGCTCCTTGGAGAGGGTCTCGGATTGGGGTAGACTGAATCTGGTCCGTTTTAACCCCACAAAGACGCAGGCCTGCGTGTTCACCGCAAAAAAAAAACTACCGGTGGTCGTATCTCCACGGTTTCAGGGCACCCCCCTTTCTACCTCAGCCACTATTGGGATACTTGGTGTCGACATATCTAGCGAAGTGCAGTTCCGTGGTCACTTAGAGGGAAAGGCTAAATTAGCCTCCAAGAAGCTTGGCGTGCTCAATAGATCGAGGCGGTATTTCACTGCGGCCCATCGCCTGCAACTTTATAAGGCACAGGTTCGGCCGCATATGGAATACTGTTCTCATTTATGGGCAGGGGCACCCCAGTACCAGCTTTTCCCTCTGGACCGCATCCAGCGTAGAGCTATGCGCATTGTCGACTGCCAAGATATTTCAAAATGGCTTGATCCTTTGGCGCTGCGTAGGGATGTAGCCTCGCTCTGCATCCTATATCGCTTTTACTATGGGGAGTGCTCTGAGGAATTGTTCGGACTTATACCTCCCACATCCTTTCGTCATCGTTCAACGCGACAACAGTTTCATCGACATCGCTTAGATGACTGGCAATCCACCACTGTGCGCTTCTCCAGAAACTTCTTGCCACGCACAACCAAACTGTGGAATCAACTGTCGCCTGAGGTATTTCCGGACCGTTACGACCTCCTCACCTTCAAGAAAAGAGCGTACTCCCTTCTAAAAGGCCGGCAACGCATTTGTGACTCCTCTGGTGTTGCGAGTGTCCATGGGCGGCGTTGATTGCTTACCATCAGGCAATACGTCTGCTCGTTAGCTGCCCTATAGTATAAAAAAAAAAAAAAAAAAAAAAATAGACCTGTCCAGAAGTGTGTAATACTCCAGAGAAGCTGGACAGACAGGTCCATACCATAACTGTGCAAAATGATTGAAACCCAGGAGAACGCTCTGACCACTTACAGACTCATCATCATCCTAGCACTTGTCCCGGTCACATCCTCGGCCATTGCCTTGGAGTCCAGGGTCCGCTGACCACTTACAGACTATCGGGCATTTATTTATTTATATCCCTCCACAGACTATCCGAGATCCGCGTGTACAACTGCACGACGTACAACAACCCTACCACATGGGGCGAGTTCGAGCAGAGTCTGCGGGCGCAGGTGCGCAAGCACCCGCTAGAGAAGGTCATGTGGTACCCCTACGGCGTCGGCGTCGAGAATGGGTGAGTATCTTTATCTTATCTTTATCTTTATCTTTATCTTTATCTTTATCTTTATCTTTATCTTTATCTTTATCTTTATCTTTATCTTTATCTTTATCTTTATCTTTATCTTTATCTTTATCTTTATCTTTATCTTTATCTTTATCTTTATCTTTATCTTTATCTTTATCTTTATCTTTATCTTTATCTTTATCTTTATCTTTATCTTTATCTTTATCTTTATCTTTATCTTTATCTTTATCTTTATCTTTATCTTTATCTTTATCTTTATCTTTATCTTTATCTTTATCTTTATCTTTATCTTTATCTTTATCTTTATCTTTATCTTTATCTTTATCTTTATCTTTATCTTTATCTTTATCTTTATCTTTATCTTTATCTTTATCTTTATCTTTATCTTTATCTTTATCTTTATCTTTATCTTTATCTTTATCTTTATCTTTATCTTTATCTTTATCTTTATCTTTATCTTTATCTTTATCTTTATCTTTATCTTTATCTTTATCTTTATCTTTATCTTTATCTTTATCTTTATCTTTATCTTTATCTTTATCTTTATCTTTATCTTTATCTTTATCTTTATCTTTATCTTTATCTTTATCTTTATCTTTATCTTTATCTTTATCTTTATCTTTATCTTTATCTTTTTCTTTTTCTTTTTCTTTTTCTTTTTCTTTTTCTTTTTCTTTTTCTTTTTCTTTTTCTTTTTCTTTATCTTTATCTTTTTCTTTTTCTTTTTCTTTTTCTTTATCTTTATCTTTATCTTTATCTTTATCTTTATCTTTATCTTTTTCTTTTTCTTTTTCTTTTTCTTTTTCTTTTTCTTTTTCTTTTTCTTTTTCTTTTTCTTTATCTTTTTCTTTTTCTTTTTCTTTTTCTTTTTCTTTTTCTTTTTCTTTTTCTTTTTCTTTTTCTTTTTCTTTTTCTTTTTCTTTTTCTTTTTCTTTGTCTTTGTCTTTTTCTTTTTCTTTTTCTTTTTCTTTTTCTTTTTCTTTTTCTTTTTCTTTTTCTTTTTCTTTTTCTTTTTCTTTTTCTTTTTCTTTTTCTTTTTCTTTTTCTTTTTCTTTTTCTTTTTCTTTTTCTTTTTCTTTTTCTTTTTCTTTTTCTTTTTCTTTTTCTTTTTCTTTTTCTTTTTCTTTTTCTTTTTCTTTTTCTTTTTCTTTTTCTTTTTCTTTTTCTTTTTCTTTTTCTTTTTCTTTTTCTTTTTCTTTTTCTTTTTCTTTTTCTTTTTCTTTTTCTTTTTCTTTTTCTTTTTCTTTTTCTTTTTCTTTTTCTTTTTCTTTTTCTTTTTCTTTTTCTTTTTCTTTTTCTTTTTCTTTTTCTTTTTCTTTTTCTTTTTCTTTTTCTTTTTCTTTTTCTTTTTCTTTTTCTTTTTCTTTTTCTTTTTCTTTTTCTTTTTCTTTTTCTTTTTCTTTTTCTTTTTCTTTTTCTTTTTCTTTTTCTTTTTCTTTTTCTTTTTCTTTTTCTTTTTCTTTTTCTTTTTCTTTTTCTTTTTCTTTTTCTTTTTCTTTTTCTTTGTCTTTGTCTTTGTCTTTGTCTTTTTCTTTTTCTTTTTCTTTTTCTTTTTCTTTTTCTTGTTCTTTTTCTTTTTCTTTTTCTTTTCCTCTTTTTCTCTCTTTTACATTTTTTTTATTGTACCAAGCAATCAATATAAATTATAACTTTTTTACAGGTTCGTCCAAAAAGTTTTAGAAACTTTTCTGCAGACGATACCACTACATTTAGCTGAATACTTTACTCGGATTTTTGGCATCAAAACAAGGTAATATTTTGGTCTTATTTTTACAGTCCTTTGTTATTCCACACGCTTGTTTAATAATGATTGTGAAAAGACTCCGAGCGCACTTATGGGTTTGAAACAATAAATGTAACAAACAAATCAGGTGGACCAAGCATGTATTTTAGATGTCATTACAACCTCTTATACAGTCAAGGAAAAATCTCGTCATCGCGGATTAGGCGATCTGACGCTCCGCGATATGTCACTGCCATCTGTTACTCACAACATAAACTAAACCTACATTGACGTAAACATATCGCCCACCAAGGACAAAGTGCCGTTTGTCCTTCACAAATATACAATTTCTAATAAAGTTCCCTACAACCAAAATATTAACATTAAAAACAGATCGCCCACCATGACATAACATAAACATAACAAATATAAAACCAAACATGACATCTTTAAACACAAATCCATAAAAATCAACAATACAATTATAAATGCAAATCAACTTAAATTACTCAAGAGCTTTCATTTTCACCATAGCTTTGGTGGTATGTCCATGACCACCAATACCCAAAATCTTTCTCCGATTGGGAATCCTTTCCAACCCTAACCTATTTACAGCGTCAGCCCCAAAAGATGACTGTAATTGACCAAATTTAGTTTCTTTATTTATCACTGCTGTCGGTAGTAATACTTTGTTGCAACTACTTTTCCTTTTAATTGACGCACAGGAAACAATTGGATCCTCCCCAGGTTGGGGTTCCTGAGCGTCAGGATGCAACAAAACGTGATGCCTACTCCTACATACACGACATGAATGTTTTGACCGACACTGTTTTGCAGTGTGATTGCTGCCTAAGCAAACAAAACACACGTTACTCCTATTCACAAATCGTCGACGGGCGTAAACCGTCTCCCTTTTAAAATATTTACAAAACGATAATGAATGTGCTCCTAAACAAAATAAACATTTATGATTCGATGGATGAAGTGAACTTTTAACAATATACATTTTTGCTGCGTTGGATCCGGATTCCAATAGTTCCAGAGCGCGATACCGTTTTGTTAGAAAATCTATAAATTCTGCGTATGTTGGGAATTTATCCGCTGAGCTCTCACTTACCCTGAACTCCCACTGGCGCTTGGTTTCCAGGTCCAACTTACAGCTTAAGATATGAACAACCATCACATCCCAGCTGCTAATATCTACCCCAATATTGTCTAAGACTGATAGACAGTTATTGGTTGTGTCAATTAAACCCTTTAAACAAATAGCCGACTCCTGTTCAATATTATTTTGGCTCAACAATCTTTTTAAAGTTAAATGGCAAATATATTTTTTATTATTATACCTTTCTTCAAGCAATTCCCAAGCCCTATAATAATTTTCATTGGCAATAGGAATGTGCCTTAAATACTGTTCAGCCTCTCCTTCCAAATAACTTTTGAGATAATGCATTTTTTGAACATTAGACAACTCGTGGTTTGAGTGTATTAAATCTGTATACAAGTCTCTGAATGTGGACCATTCAGAGTATTGCCCCGTAAACGTTGGGATAACAATTTTCGGTAATTTAATTTGAGATGTTTTTATATTTACGTAATTAGCTCTAGATTGCTCCTCAAATTCTGCTAAATAGGTCTTTAACTCTGCTTTATACTCTAAATAACATTCCTCTGTCTGATCATAGATTTCCCTTTTAACATATTCTGTACCAGATAATACTCTCCTTTCCACAGTACGCTTCAAATCCTTATGACCAGATGTAAACTCAGACCACATTTGATCCACTAAATCTAAGCGTCCCTCTATGTAATGTTTCGATTTTCGCTCCTCAGGGCACTTTGAAAAGTTAGACTTAGCTTTACAAATACGTTCAAACAGCTCCATTTGATATTCCACGAGATTTTCCATTTTAACCAAATTTACAAAATATGTTACAACAAAATTATTCTAAGTGTTTGGACTTAAAACCTCGCTCCAAAATCGGGCATAGGTTCCCCGTACGAACCGTTTTTTTTATAACTATTCTAAGTCCCTAAAATCTAAGCTAAATTATTCTAAGTCCTATATTTACAAAGACTAAACTAAAGATAAATTTCCCATACGAATAAAGTTCAATTTTGCTCCAACTTCCACAATAAACACAAAGTACTCACAGTTTTTCCGTCTCACTCACACTGTACACTTAGTTCCTTGGCGAACTCTTCTTCGGCTGCTGGTCGCCACCACCAGACAGCTCCTCTGCTCCCGTCTCGATGCTCGGCCTGACAGCTGCTCCCGTCCGCTCTGCTGTCCAGCTGGTCGCCACCGAACCAGCTGCTCCTACGTCCTGGTTGCGACAGCGAACCACTGTCCAGGACGTCACCTCCTCCAAAAATGCACTCAGCCTGCACTAGGACTAGTGCCCCAAGTGGAACTGATATCACCAGATCCGGCAATCGAAAGGACCATGAAAAGACTCCGAGCGCACTTATGGGTTTGAAACAATAAATGTAACAAACAAATCAGGTGGACCAAGCATGTATTTTAGATGTCATTACAACCTCTTATACAGTCAAGGAAAAATCTCGTCATCGCGGATTAGGCGATCTGACGCTCCGCGATATGTCACTGCCATCTGTTACTCACAACATAAACTAAACCTACATTGACGTAAACAGATTGGGTGTAAATATTGATATGTATATCAATGGGTGTAAATAAAGAGATATTGAACACTCAACTTTTACGTATTTTAAAAATATTTTAAACCAAAACGGAACGTAATATCTTTTGTCAGGGTGGAAATCCTTTACATAAACACTATTTTAGTAGTTTTTACAATTTTTTAGTGCTTCTCTGAAGCGGAAAAAGAAAGTGGGCCATTATCCACTAACTGGTAAATCGATGTCCTAAGCAATTAAAAGGTAGATAATTCTATTATATATTTTTATTGTTGGGTTAGTACTAACATAAATTTGGTATTTTTGGTTTACCATCGCTTATTTAGAAATAAAATATAATAGTTTTCGAGAAAATAAATGTTCAACACCTCAAAAAACAGTCCTCTGTCATGTCCGATTTCCAGAATTACTAGCATTGATACCTATATATTAAAAACTTTGCCATCCATAAAATTAATAAAAATCATTTAGTTTAATAAGTCTGTAAGCATCTTTTTTAACTATAAATTATTAGTCTATAATAGAAATTTATTCAAATAAAGAGGATCAAAGGCTGTCCTGAAATTTTTAAAACAGTCCTCTGTCAATAATTGAATCCAGTGTAAAATTAACTTCGGATATTGATCTGAAACATTACGATTGTAAAATAGAAAGCAACCGGTGTGTAGTTCTTTTGGTTGTTTAGCAAAACAGACTGCTGCCATTTTTTTCAGGGGCAGCACCACATTTGGTAGTGAACCACGCGTCTCGGCAGATAGTAGGAACAGTCCTCTGTCGAGTATTTGTTTTCCTATTTTAAGAGTTTTTTTTAATATTATTTGTTTATAATAGTTTATAAACAAGTATGTATTCAAATCTGTTTTTCAATTGTGATATGTTTTCTATTATTTTGTGTTATTTAGTTTTTTAGTGAAAAAAACAGTCCTCTGTGCAACAGTCCTCTGTCATGTCATTGCAAAGGACACTGGTTTTTTAAGTTTTTTACGGACTTACATGCTAGACAGCGCGTCAATCTGCATCAACGTTAATAATACATCGTTATTTTGTAGAGTAATGAGTTAATAGATCGATAATAGAGGATTTTGAAAAAAAAAAAACTGAAACTCCGGTCAAAAAAAATGAAGACGTATTAGAACAAAAACGCTTGAGATATTTACAACTAAATATTCACAATCAAAATCAAGAAGAATTATTGAAAAAATGACAGAAAAAACAAAAAAAAAACAAAATTAAAAAGTTTCCAGAAAATTGCATACGGATATGAGTCATCGCGAGCATAAGGGTGGTAAAAGGACTTGGGAAGAGCACTGTTGCTCTCGCCAAAAAAAGAGCCATGACAGAAATAACGAATAATTTTAAGAAGTAAAATTAACCTGATTCTATTTGATCAATATAGGATGTATGGCGCCATTAAAATCGACAGAAATAAAATGAAGAACTCGTTAATTATTAAAGTCATCAATACATATCGTAACTGCTCATAAAAAATAAAAACTTTATTATTTTAACAAACAAAAATGCTAGTTTTTGTTCATAAAAACAGTCCTCTGTTTGGTTACAACAGTCCTCTGTCACAATTTTACACAAAACCCTCCAAAACTCAAAAACCGAGAGGAAAGTGCGTGGGCTTTTTTAATATATAAATTAGATATATTATTGACTTACTTTGTAGTGACAGATATTCTCAATATTTAATAAAATTTGCTTAGGACAGTCTTGTATGGACGATTTTCCAGTTAGTGGATAATGGCCCAAGTAAGAAAGAAAACATTCTATTACTAACACCACCCGCGATTCCGTCTGCGTGGATTTCGGTTTCCGCACACACAGTGTTAAATTATAGCTGTAACACTTCCACGACAAATGGACTATCCAACACAAAAATATTTTTCAATTTATATCGGTCCACTTGTTCCAGAGATTGACACGTTCAAACAAACAAAAACTCTTCAAATTTATTATATTATTATGTATTTTTTCACGTTCACCTAAACAAGCTTCAGAGACGAGATTAAGAAACAATAATTATTACATACATTCTAAAAATATATTTCCTTGAATCATATAACTGACGAATGAATGACGGGCCCGTTGGTCTAGTGGTCAGAGACCCTGGCTACTAAGCCAAGGGTAAAGGGTTCGCATCCTGCTCGAGGCAAATGTTTGTGTTGTGATGAACATTAGCATTTGTACTCGAGTCATGGATTTTTATAAAATTATTTAAGTATGTCTATCCGTTCCCTTCAATCTTTGAGCTTAGGGCTTTGGCTTTGGTGCTAGGCAATTGGTTAGTTAGTCTTTATTAGTAAATATTATTTATTTAGTAAATTATTTATTTATTATCTGCTATTACATCACCTTTCAGACTAAGCCTAATAATGGTGAGCAACCGCCTAGCTGCAATGAACGAGGTGCTCAAGTTCTTCTCCCAGCGCGAGTGGCACTTCGTCACCGAGAACGTGGACAACCTGCGCCGGCGACTGTCGCCGGAGGACGCCGCCATTTACAATCTAGACCCGAAGTCTTTCACGTGAGTATATTGTTATTGCTTCTTTTAGACTTAGTTTTTTTTAATGACATAGGCGGCAAACGAACTAGCTGGTCGCCTGGTAAGCAATAACCGCTGCCCATGGTCTTCCACGACACTAGAGGTATCGCCGATGCGTTGCCGAACTTTAAGACACCATACCTTCCGCAACTGAGCTCTGGCGACCTTACTCACCAGCAGAAACATAGCACAACAGTTACGAAGTGCTATTACACTGTGGTATTCTGTATGGAGGAGGTACTTCCCCAGACGAGTGGCTCATTCAGTAAAAGATCCACTAAGCTCTACCTCTCTTATAAGGTGTCAGTCAAACCTCTTTTTTAAAATTAAAAGAGTAACAATGAAAAAACTTAGAAGAGAAGTATCAACATACCACTGCAGGGCAAAAGCCAATGCTCAAAAAATATGAAATTCGTGTGACGTACTAATAAATGTCCGACATTCCAACAGGTGGGACGATGTATACGAAAACTTCATCAAAGGCACGAAAAAGTATGTTCTGAAAGAAAAAGAAGAAAACATGGGAGAAGCGAAACGCCATTTGAGAAGGTAAAGTATTATTATAATACCAGCACAGCGACATTATTTACTGATTTATTTTCGATAGCTACTTTCAAGTTTTTTACCCAACCTATATTAAGTACCTAAGCGCCACCACTATCAAATTGTTTTAAGTATTATTTGACGTTATGATACAATGGTTGTTTATTATACAACGGCATAACTAAAGTACAGAAATTTTTTACTTTTTGTTATATAGTTTAGAGCTATGTCTGTTCTTAACGTCAATCAATTAGATCTGAAACAGTTATATTCAGCCGATCCAGGGCAAATAAATTAAGCAGAGTCCACTGCTGGACGTAGACCTGCTCAAGATGGAAAGTTGTGCCAAAGCAGTTCGTGCATTTGTCTAAATTGATAACCTACTAACATAAACATTTTTTTTATTTAACCTATATTGTCCCTATATTTACATTTAACTTAATTTTTTTTTCCAGAATGTTCTACCTCCACAACGGGGTGCTGCTGCTAGCCCTAGCAGCGGTCGTGCGACTCTCCCTCGGGAACAAGATCGTCAGCGACCTGGTACACGGCGCAGTGAAGGTGCTGTTCACAGTGTTCGACTCCGTCTCGTCCAGAATTATGGCGTTTAAGTATAAATGATTTAACTGATAAGATGCGTGGAGTATCCAATGATTGCCGAATTTCATCAAAAACTATAGTTTAGCTCGTTTTTTCTAAAACCTGCCTAGAACAGTTGATCAAAATAGAATATTGTAATGTTACAAAATAGAATAAATAATTACATAATTGTGAGTAATTGCGTCATTGTGGTTTTGAATCTTTCCGGAAAGATTCCCTTAAAGGAAAAAAACTATGGATCCACGCTGTCCGAAATAAAAAGTTTTTATTTATTTTAAAAGGGAGGACATTTTATTTTTACGGTGATGCTCGAATTTGTGGTGGTTTATTCCATAACAGCATATTTTGTAAAATATAATACATGTTTGATGAAATTAGGCAATTATGGATGGCTCTTTTAGTACAGATTTAATTAAATATAATTTTATTTCCGCTACTCTTAGAAGAATTAAGATTAAATCAAAGTAAACTAACTTTGTTTGAAAAAGAAATAAAATATTTCCCAAGTATTAGGTTAAATAGGCGCAAATGAAACTATAACAAGTTTAATTATCCTATAGTAACATGGACCTACATATGTATAGGTATTTATGCTTGGCTGTAATTTTAATTGTAATATATTTTGATAAGCTGCAGATTGTTTTAGAATTTAAGTTGTCTGTCTGGTCAGGGTGTAATTAACTAGTAAATAACTTATTTATAAACGATATTTTAACTAACACATGTGTAAAGATACGTTAAAATTTAATTAAAGGTCCATGACAGCTAGCCATCATGTCATTATATTTATCACAAATAAATTTTCACTTAAGTTTGTTTACAATTTGAAAAAGAAACGGATGGTGCTTCTATCAACGAATTTTTATTCAACAAAATGATTTAATTTTACCTTTTTTTTAGTATTATATTTTTTATACTTGTATTGTATTTTTGTGTCTAAGATTGTATACCAATTATTTGTTTATCATATTTTTTTATATTTATGTGAATCAAAATTAAATATACTTTTGTAATGTAAAACAGTGGCCCGGCCACAAGTGCTCAATGTAACTGTAGCGAAGTTCTGCTTCGAGATGGTGCCTGGTGATATTAGAGTAAGTTGCAAGTGCAATAATATTTTGTTTAATAAAATTTAAAGAAATCAGTTTTGATTTATTATTTTCCCTTTTTGTTGTGTACCTCCGAAGCCCTAATACGAATTCTACTTAGAATTTTCTATCATTCATTATGCATGACAGTTGCAGTTGATAATACAAAGGTTATTATATCCAAGAAGTTTAAAAAGTTTCTAAACTCCTTGCTTAAAAAAAATAAAGATACATTAGTAGTATTTGAAAACCATTGTTGGCAACTCCAAACCAAAACGTCAAATTCAAAAGACATTCCACAAACGTCAAAGTTGCAGAAGGTCAACAAATTACGTACGATGAGCTATATCCTGTTATGAAAACGATCGCAAAATGTTTAATAAAGTGTTCCAACGTGCCTTAAAGTTCAGGATCAAGAAGAGTTACCCCACGAACATATACGACCTCTCCCGAGGGTCGGCCATTGCTGTAAAAAGGCCGTATAGTGATGAAGTAAGGAGGGCCCAAGCACAAAGTATCGCTACTCCCGGCCCTACGATATTTGACAAGATTATTTCTAAAGGTAGGTTTGTAAATGCTCGGTGCTTCGTAAGGCACGCTATGTACGGTCTACTTGGTGTAGTGGTGAGACAATTGAGCTCTTAAACCTCAGAGGTTGTGGGTTCACATCCCGCGAGGATCAGTACCACTGTGTTGGTTTTCCCAGTTTGGTTAGGGCATTGCAGACTTAAATCAGCTAATATCCTGTGCTTGTGAGAGCACATTAGGCCTTGGTCAAAAATTGTCTAGTTTCCCTTGTAAGGGTTACAGAGATCAGAAGACAGTCACTCCAATCTAAAAACTAGGCTAGGTGGCAGATTCAAACAAGGCCAAGGCACGTAATTTGTCAACAATTGACAAAATTAAATGTTTAGTGAGCCTACAGGCATCTTTAGCACAAAATTCCTAATCTCAATTGCCAACAAAAGGTTTTTGAACCTTTTGTTTTCTTTGGAAAAGAATCTCACAACAAAATTATCAACTGCTGAAAGGCTAGTATTTAAGAATATTTAAGTAATATGTAGTATCACTACACCAATGAATATTCTGAAATATTGTTTGTTATTCCAAAGGTTGCAAGTAATTTTATGTGTTTTTAGTATTTTGCATTAAATTAACGCATTTAAGATACAGACAAAAACCTAAATAAGTGCATTCTAATAAAATCTGCATCTTATACCCTTTATTGTTTCCGCACACATAGGTTTATACTATAGCCTAAAGCCTTTCTCATTAAATGGAGTATCAAACACGAAAATATTTTTAAATCGGACCAGAATTTCTTGAGATAAATGCGTTCAAACAAACAAACAAATAATCTTATAGTATAGATTTAGTGACAGGTTATAAAAAGGATATGTCAATAATATCCTACGACATCCATTTCATAATTTCAGAAATTAAAGCCGACATAATATACGAGGATGAGTTCTGCCTAGCGTTCAACGACATCTCACCGCAGGCTCCGGTGCACTTCCTCGTCATTCCTAAGCGGAGGATTGCAAGGCTGCAGGATGCGGTCGATGGAGACAAAGAGGTCAGTTTATAAATCTACTTTATCTACACTTCTAGACTAATATTATAAAGAGGAAAGATTTGTATTTTTGTATGTAACGAATAAACTTATTAACTACTGGACCAATGGAATGGACTGAATGGACGGCACAACAGAATGACAAATTGACGTGATTTTTTAAGTGGAGATAGTTGAAGGGATGGAGAGTAACATAGGCTACTTTTGACCCATTCCAACCCCTCACATCTCTAAAATGTGGGTGGAAGTTTGTATGGAAAATCTAAACTACTTAAAATGCTTGAAATTTGGCATGCAGGTCCGTTATTAAACTTGATGCTTAGTTGCAGAAGGATATTGCAAAATTCCCACGGGAACCTGAGTTAGGTGGAAAAAACATTAGTATCATGAAAACCTATATCCACGCGGACGAAGTCGCGGGCGGCCGCTAGTTAGGTATCTATACTTATAATAAATCTGTAGAGAGGTCAATTCTGTACATTAAATATATTTTCAAAATAACTATCAGGGGGTGATTAGTGATCGATACTGATGCCAAAAATGCAATCAGTAAAATTTTTGTCTGTCTGTCTGTCTGTCTGTCTGTCTGTATGTTCCTTATAGAAACAAAAACTACTGGACGGATTTTGACGAAACTTGGTACAATTATTCTTCATACTCCTGGGCATATTATAGGATACTTTTCATCACGCTACAATCAACAGGAACAGCGTAGTGAAGGGAAATGTGGGGAAAACGGGAGAATTTACTCCATTTCTTAAGCTTCAGTCGCGTGTGCAGCCTTAATGGTTAAAGTCACATAGAAATCATGTATGACGGAAATATTCTACATAAAATTGCTTAAAAAATATCCCCTAACAGCATTTGTCTATCTTTTATGGTTGACTCACAATAACACGTGTAACTCATGATCCAAATTGGTTTGAACGCGCTAAGCTCAGGAACTACTGGTTCGAATTGACAAAATATTTTGTGTTGGATAGTCCACTTACAATTTGTCGAGATAGGGTTTAAGCTATCTATAGTAACACTGTGTGCGGAAACCGTAACACACGCGGACGGAGTCGCTGGCGGCCGCTAGTATAGCATAAAAAATTGCATTAGTATTTCAGTGTCAAACTAGAAATCTAGTATCAGGCAAAAATAGTAATTAACGTAAGGTGTTTCCTAGCTATCGCCGCTCTAATCGCCTGATAACAATTACTCACAATTGCATTCCTCGCCTTATCTCTATACAAACTAACATGATTTTTAATGTTATCAGTATCGCGTATGTTTCGTAGAAGAAACCATAGATTTAAATGGTTAGGGTGTTACCACACCAATCGATCGATCGTCGATCGACGCCATCGATCGATGGTAGAATGGAATAGTCGACTTCGATCGATAGTTTCTACCAGCCCAATCAATCGACCGTCGATCGACGGCATCGATCGATGTTAGAATGGAATAGTCGACGTCGATCGAGCTGTTTCGTCAATCGATCAACGTCGACCGTCGCCATCGATCAGCAATCGATCGATTGGTTAGTCGACTGGTCCGTCGATGGCGTTGATCAATTAAAGCTACCACACCAGTCGATCAACATCGACCGATGCCGATCGATGGCGTCGATCGACGATCGATCGATTGGTGTGGTAACACCCTTAGATATAATAGTTTGAACAGGCCCGTTGGTCGAGTGGCTAGAGACCCTGGCTACAAAACCAAAGGACGCGGGTTCGAATCCCGCTAGGGGCAAATTATTGTGTGTTGAATTCCGGCATTTGTACTCGAGTCATGGATGTTTATAAAAGTATTTAGGTATGTCTATCCGTTCCCTGGCATCCATAGTACAAGCTTCGAGCTTAGTTTGTCCAAGGAATTAAATTTTTATTTATCTTATATATAAAAATCGGTCGCAAAATGTGTTGGTTAGCGCATAACTCAAGAACGCCTGGACCAATTTGGCCAATTCTTTTTTTAAATGTTCGTAGAAGTCCAGGGATGGTTCTTACGGCGAGAAAAATCGAATAATTGCCAGGATAAAAACAGCCCTGCCAGATTACAATTTTTTTTTTTGACAGAACGAAGTCTGTCGGGTAGCTAGATTGAAATAAAGGTTTTAATTACATATAAGTTACTATAATAGTCTCTTTTAGACTTTTCATAGTCGTGAGTTAATAGTCCGTTCCGTCTGCCGTGCCTTTCGATTCTTATCAGGTATCTGTGGAATGTACTGATAACAACTGATTGCGGGCCATTCACAGTGGGTTTGCGACTTGTGTAGATGTGGAAACGCACGTATAACGTTAGGAAGGAAAAAGTAACAGTTGGACCCTTAAAATGATAAATACACTCTTTGGACTAACACACCCATTGCCTAGCCCCAAACTAAGCTCGAAGCTTGTACCATGGAAGCTAGGGAACGGATAGACATACTTAAATACGTTTATAAACATTCATGACTCGAATGACTCGAGTTCAAATGCCGATGTTCATCACACAAACATTTACCCCTAGCGGGATTCGATCCCGCGACCCTTGGTTCTGTAAGCCCATCAAAACACGATACCCGGTAATTTAAAATCAATTTAAGAGGGTTGGAGCTTAGTGGAACTTCCATTCGAATGAGCCGCTCGTCTGGAAAAGTTCCTCCATCTTACAAAAGACCGCAGTGAAGTAGCACTTCGTAACTGATGTGCTATGTTTTTGCTGGTGAATAAGGTCGCCAGAGCTCAGTTGGGGAGGGTCGCTTATACTATGGGGAGTGCTCTGAAGAATTGTTCGGACTTATACCTCCCACATCCTTTCGTCATCGTTCAACGGGACAACAGTTCCATCGACATCGTTTAGATGACTGGCAATCCACCACTGTGCGTTTCTCCAGAAACTTCTTGCCACGCACAACCAAACTGTGGAATCAACTGTCGCCTGAGGTATTTCCGGACCGATGCGACCTCCTCACCTTCAAGAAAAGAGCGTACTCCCTTCTAAACGGCTGGCAACGCATTTGTGACTCCTCTGGTGTTGCGAGTGTCCATGGGCGGCGTTGATTGCTTACCATCAGACAATACGTCTGCTCGTTTGCTGCCCTATATTACAAAAAAAAAGACCACTCATACACCTCCTCAGGTGTATGAGTTGCTTATTTTCCTGAGCCGAGACAAGTAAGTTAAGTAGTACAAAAGATAATATTTCGCACATAAGGGCATAATAATTGCGAAAGCGCTATCTAATTTATTTCCGGTTCTTCCGGTAATGTAATTTAAAAGCTTTGCTAATTAAAGAACTCACAAAGTACTGGTATTGTTTTGATATTATAATGATGTGTAGTAAACATTTTTCCTTTTTTTTTCATAGTTATTTATTTAGGCAATTGGTGTGTTAGTCCAAAGAATTCATTTACTAATTAATAGCGGCCGCCCGCGACTCCGTCCGCGTGGATTTCGATTTCCAATATCCTATGTGTTATTCTGATGTATAAGCTATATTGTGGTAAAGTTTCATTCAAATCCATTCAGTAGTTTTTACGTGAAAGAGTAACAAACATCCATACATCCATACATCCACACATACAAACTTTCGCCTTTATAATAGTAGTAGGATAGTAGTAAGGTACCTGCGGTAAATAAGGCCCAGGGGGTAATAAGGCCCACATTTTAAATTTCACGGAAATACATTTCTATAAAACTTCACTGTTTACGCACACTTGCAAAATGTCTGTGTGAATTTCTCCAAATTGGTCGGAAGTCGCCAGCGCCGCTATCCTGCCGGTCACCTGCGATGCGATGGTGGAGTGGCTGGCTACTGTGCAATTTTATAATTTTTGTATCAAGAAATGTAAGTATTTTTACGTTTAATTCAATAATTCACTTATATTGCTGTATTTATTATTTTATGTATGTGTTGTACAATACAAAGGAAATGGCTGTCCCGATTCAGAGTTAGGGATTTTAGGTTTATTAAGTTATTTTGTAAAAACATGGCATGAGGTTAATAAGGCCCATTTCAACGGTACATGGGCCTTATTGGCCTCTTAATATTTGAGTATCAGATTGCTTGTTTTTTGTGTTCCAGGTCAATGAACTATGTAAGTTTTATTGTCAATATATGTATCATTGTTACAGATTTTGATTAAAATGTCTCCAAAGTCCAAAGAAGAGAACTCAGTGGACCGAAGAAAAATAAAATTTTGGTGGGACTGTGATTTAACAAGATGATACCATCTCAGTATAATTTAATTTGTTTCTTTATTATTGTTTTGTTTGGATTTTGTTTGCAGAAGATTATTATTACTTTTATTTTAAGAGTATATTTTTTGTTTCTAGGAATATTATATAGAGAACTCAGTTAGGTACTTACCTTTATTTAAAGTCTGATTATAAGTCTTATAAATTAATATGAAAAAAAATATATTCTTTGTTTAATAAGAAAATAACTGATTATTTTAAGTTTTCAATGTAGTAGAAGCACAGCATGTACAAAACATGCTTCTACTAAGTAACTTAATTAGGACCACTAGTTATTTGAAATCAATTAATTGTCTATCATTAATATTAAGAGGCCAATAAGGCTCACGTTTAATAAATAAAGGAAAATGATTAAATGAGTAAAAAACAACCATTTACTTTTATTTTAACTGATTTTTAGGTAAATTTAGGCCACTTTTATTAAAAAATAAAGCGATTTTTTATATGGGCCTTAATATACAACCGTAGTATAATAAGGCCCTTGAGAAGGGTTTTAAAAAAGTATATTTACTTTTTAAAATACATGCGTTCCTAATAGTTTTACACCATTTATTACAGCAACATAAATAAGCTATGTAAACAATAAGTTTTTGATATCTTATACGCAGTATTCTCAGATTTATAGCCATTTTCTTTTAAGTGGGCCTTAATTGCCGCAGGTACCTTAGGATTTACTTTCCCAGATAGCGGCTAAGCTCTACCTCTCCTAAATTGCTTTAAAATTACCATGTATCACCTAAATTATCATTAATACTTCTATTTTGGCTTTCCATTCCAGCTCCTAGGCCATCTCATGCTGGTAGCTCGCAGCCTAGGCGCCCAGCGGGCCCCGTCTGGCTGGCGCCTGGTGGTCAACAATGGAAGGGACGGCGCACAGTCAGTCTACCACATTCACCTCCATGTCCTCGGCGGGAGGCAGATGGGGTGGCCTCCAGGGTAACTGGAGTGGCCTATAGGCCAGTAGGCCAGTGGTGAGTTAGGGGGAGAAAGATCAGTTTTGTGAGTGTGTGGTTGAGTTATATTTAGGGGAAGGGGGGTGTATAAATTGTTTTTAAGGGTTCTAGCACGATGTGATCGGAGGGGGGGGGGTTTAAACCATGTGCATAATATGTTTGTGTAATGATACGATGATATTTGGGGGGGTAAGAAATATTTTTAATCACTTAAGAGGGGAGGGGTTAAAGAAAAAAGTGACCTGTCTTTAGTAAGTGAGCACTTGAAATTAATTTAAGAAATATTTGGTATTATAAAGAAATAATATTTCTGACTTTAGTTCAGTTAGATCTGAATGTGGAACCATGGTCCAATCTGTCTGGTTCCCCTGTATTGGTTACGAAGGTCTGATAGTAGTCGCTTCACTGTAATAACCAGACTCGCCGAATCCTGAATCATGGTCAAAGCGGACCCCGCACAGAAACGGGATAAACGCTAGGAAGATGACGATATAAAGAAATAATATTCCAAGTGACCAGTTATTAAGCGCTCACCCCCCTTAAGTGACTCCAACATAATAGGTGAATATTTTTTGAGTCATTTAAGGGATAGTCATCCTCCTTAAGTGACTCAGAAATTGCGAACTTTCTGTAAAGGTTAGATATTTCACGATAAAAGAATAGATGTCATATTTTTTCACTGAAAAAGTATCGTCATTTTGATATGCATTCAAATTTCTTATGCAATTCGATAGACTATCATAATTATGTTTCAATCATAATTTTGTTTTAGTTCTTTCCCATACAAATTTCAGTTTTAACGTTCTGCTTAAATAAAACTTATATCTTAAAGTAGGTATAAAGCTCAAAGTGTTACTAAAGATATATAATTGTGTCATAGTATGCCATTGTTAGTTAGTTCTTAGTGCAATATGATTGGCCAAATTAGTTTTAAGTGTTACGTCTCAAATAATATGTCAGCCATCTTGAATTGTATGACAGCTGTCAAATTAAAAAATTTTATTTGCTTTTTTTCTTTATATTGGTTTGAAATTTTAAATCTATAACTTTAAACTTTCGCGTTGCATTACAATTATGCATTTAACATTACAACGGGACTAAACGCGATATTATTCATCATGTAGACGACGCCGCGCACCGCCGCCAGTTCGCTTGTGACCACGGCTGCAGCATCGCAGCCGAAACGTCAAGCAGTAAGTACTCTGGTACTTATAATATCGCGTTTAGTCCCGTTGTAATGTTAAATAAATTTTAAATCATTGTTTAATTGTTCTATTATGAATGTTTATTGAATATAAAACTTAAATCCATAGATTGGGTGTGTAAGACTTTAAAACATACAAACATATTTGTCATACAATACAATTGAAATGGTCATATTTAGTATGAGTGCCACAGTTCGAAGATATTTATTGGCTTGAGATTGATATTTTGTGGAATCCAAAATTCAAAGTCAATTCATATTTTGCAAATTGAATCAGAATAATACGGAATTTTCGTTCTTTTGTGCATAACAGTGTGAAAGCTATTTATTTTGGTATCAAATTAATTGACCGATTTATTTCATTTACAAATTAAGATCATATTTCTGGCTATTGTTAAAAATATGAGGAGCTATGTACTTCACAATGAGAAATATATTTGGAAATAAGTTCAAAAAGTAGTAATGGTTTAAAATTTTGTCAGCGGAATTTTTTCTTCCTTTTAATTTATTTGTAATACGAACTTAATCTCTGTAAGGTCGTGTCAGATTGCTATCACCGAACTATGAGAGTGAGGGAATAGGGAGTGCACCTGTGCTTGCGCACTCACTTGTGCACTATAATATATCCTGCGCACCTGGCTGATCGTAAGATTGGCCGCCATAGCCGAAATGAAAAAAGATTGGTAGGAGAATATTATGACTTTTTAACTAGCTAAGTATAATTATTGGCATTTATTCCAATATTAATGAGCTCGAATGCCAGTGTTAATGAGTAAATTATCTAGTTTTAATAATACTCACCAAAGTACCTAATTACCTCATTTTTTAATACATAGTCATTATTATATGATCTTAGTTTTAAAATATGCAAATGTTATATAGTATAGTTTGAAATCTGATTAGTTCTGTGATTTCTTATTTAGAATCTCACATAAATTCCAAAAGTATTATGTAGTAGGTATAGTATTTATGAGATATTAAAAAAGGTGTTGCCATATTAAATTAATCTTTAAAAATTAATATTTATATATTATGTTTATAACACACTTATTAAGTAATAACACCGAAAATAAATAGGCAACTAAGCAAGATTATAAGTAATCACATATTAAACCCAGGGGTATTTTTATATATTTAAAACCACCATCAACTTTAATTTGGACGAATTTTCTTCAACATTAGTTTATGTACAAAAACATATCTAGTCTACAAAACCATAATAACTCTAACTATTTACATCCCTTATTAAAGGGGTGTAGCGGTTGTTAAATTGTTTACAATATCATCTCTAGTCAGGCCAAAAATTGTCTATACGGACTGTGGTTATAATAATTGGTACTGTCAACAGTTTAAAATAACATTTCCTTGTTACGAAATTAGTTTAAATGTTTACCGGCCAAACCCGATTTCAGGGAAAACTGGTTTTGCCCAGGCTGACCTAGTTCTTACCCTTTTATAAATCACAAAAAAAAGCTATTTCAGACAATTACATACAAACTCCGGAAAGTAATTGTGATAAAACTGTTGACAAGACTAAAAATATTGTTGTATGTATAACCCTTAACCTGCTGAAGTATAATGATTTAAATATTGTGCCTTAAGTCAATGCCATAAAATAGAATTTGATGTGGTCTTTAATTTTGTTGGTTAAGGGTGAGTATTTTATTAATACTTTCAATATTTTCTGTATTTTTTTGATTGAAAATGGTATCATTATGTTGCAATAATATTTTTTTCTTAATAATAGTTGCTTAACCAAACGCCTGTAGTCAGAAGTTAAGATGGTAAATGTTTTTTTTTCTCTTTTATTATAATTTTACTTTTGTTTAAAATTAGAACTAAGGCATTTTATTTCTTCAATTATTTCACTGATTTCGCACACTCGATAAAGTTCTGATTAGGAAGAAAGTTAACACAAATTACAATAAGATTTTGTCAAATAGTACCAAATTAGAAACGTCCCAGGACAGGACCGTCTTTCACCTATTAGGGGCCCTGGGCACATGGGCCTTTAAACCTTTTTGGTATACGTGGGGCCCCATGAATCTTGCCTGGGGGCCCCAATCGATTGCGGGGCCCTGAGCACGTGCCAATTGTGCCCCGTGGGTAAGACGGAGGATTTAAGAAATAGTATTTTTGATACTGGGCCAAGGCGTGCACGGTGTGGCTTCCTAACTTACCAAGACGACGTGGCAGGCCTAGGAAGAGATGGCGCGACGAACTCGACCACCATAAAAAGGACTGGCCTGAATTTGCCTTAGACCGTGGAAAGTGGAAAACGGAGGGGGAGGCCTTTGCCCTGCAGTGGGACGATATGGGCTAATAATAATAATAATAATAATTTTTGATATTCGAAATCAGATGAAATAATGCAAGATATTAAATGGTATTATATTATTATTAGAATTAAACGGTTGTGGGGCGATACGTGTGTTCCCTGCGTTTGCAATACTCAGCAAGGGTTTGAACCTTGGACTCAATGATGTTAGTGCTTCCAAAATTAATATGTATGAAGCATTATTAAGTAGAAAATGAAAAAAAATAGCAACAACCATAATAATATTATAAATAGCTGTTTAAAAAATTTACTTAATTGTAACATCAAATAAAAAAAATATACAAGATTTACAAGTAACGTTACACAGAATAACAAAATGTCTATCCGTTCCCTAGCATCCATAGAACAAGCTTCGAACTTAATTTGGGGCTAGGCAATTGGTGTGTTAGTACAGGAAATGTTTTTTTTTATTTTATTGTTTGGGTCCATTTCAAGCCAACTTGTAAAGTGTAAATTCAGTGGATCGCACGTTCTCGCTATAACAGTTTAGAATTTAAAGACAGTTTAAATTCTGTAACCAAAGGTTTTTATTATTAAAATGGTTTTATTATTGATTGATGTTTTATTTTATTTAATATAGCAATATGTGCTTTAAAAAAAACACTGACTTAATTAAATCTGATGCTGCATATTTTATTTAATCTTCGAATTAATGAATATCAATAGATGCAGCGAATAATTTGACAGTTATGCTATCCTTTTCGTCCTTAATATGAATCACGTGTGATGAAGCAAGATAGCAGACACACGTACTTCCGCTGCCTGAACTGTCAAAGGGGGATGACGTCAAACGTCAGACACTCAAAAGTGACATGGGGAGCATCTATGGTATTCAATAATCTGAGACAATTGGTGTGTCAGTCCAAGGCATTGGTATTGATTGATTTACACTGTTTTTATGTAATTACACTTTAAACTGAAACAGACATAACAATAATTTCTTTTGGGCCCTATACGGGACATTAACTTAGAACCCTATTGCAGAATATTATTAGCCACTGAGCAGTAGGGAAAATAATTAATTGATATTAAACGATGTTGTAAATTTGTAATGCAATTAGCAATTAACTTATCTTGCTTGACGTAAAAATTACATAATTGGCTGAATAACTATTAAGTAAATCAACGTCTAGATTAATTTGAGGTTAGTAGGTTAGGTTCAAGTTTTTTTTTTGATGGCCTGGGTGACATTTTCTCAAATCAAATCAAATCAATATCATTTATTGTCACTAGTAATAGGTTTAGTACAGTTTAGCAGATGGTAAGCATTCTAACAATGTTCACTATAACCTACCAGGGCATACAATATTTTTTTCTAATATTTTTTGAAGATTCACTTTACCCAAGAAAAGGATGTTTAAATAAAGATATGGAATGGCTCGGTTAATCATTTTTTGTAGAAACTATATTGGCTTCACTGCTCTGCCTGATTTAGCAAAAGACTGGAATTTCTTAAGCTAACTGCCTCCGTGGTGTAGTGGTTGGAGCGCTGTGCTCAAACACTACGAAACCGGAGGTCGTGGGTTCGAATCCCGCGGGGAACACCTTCACTTTGTGTTGGTTTTCCCAGTTTGGTTAGGACATTGCAGGCTTGAATCACCTGATTGTCCGATAAGAATGATGATTCCGTGCTTCGGAAGGCACGTTAAGCCGTTGGTCCCGACTATGATCCAACTGGTCTGGTTTCCCTTATGGTTACGGAGGTCAGACGACAGTCGCTCCATTGTAATAACCAGGCATGTCAATTCAGGATAATAGTCGCAGCGTACCCTGGGCTCCAAGGCAATGGCCGAGGATGCAACCGGGAGAGGCGCTAGGATGATGATGATGATGATGATGACTGGAATTTCTTAAGCTGTGTAGCAAATAAAGGGCCAAACATGTGTGTAGTAGTTAATAAATAAATAATACCAAATTATTATCAATGTTTATTGAAGCAAACATTTTCACCCATTACATTGAAATGCAAGTATTTTCTATGACGTGCTAATATCTTCACACCTTCTCACAAATAGAACGGAGTGTAAGACAGTGAAGGTTCATACTCAATCTGTGGTGTGTAAGTCAACGTTGGCTCTAGTTCCAAGTAGGGAGAGAAACTGATAGTAGGTTCTAGCACGTATGGGGGTCCGCATGGGGCCGGGACGGGGAGTGGAGCGGGGAGAGGGGCGGGGGCGTAGATTGGAGCAGGAGCTGGGGCGTAGATTGGAGCAGGAGCAGGGGCGTAGATTGGAGTAGGAGCAGGAGCGTAGATTGGAGCAGGAGCTGGAGCGTAGATTGGAGCAGGAGCAGGAGCGTAAATTGGGGCGGGGGCAGGGGCAGCATACACTGGTGGGAGAGCGGGGGCAGCTAAGACCGGAGCAGGCGCAGGGGCGTAAATTGGGGCGGGAGCAGGAGCGGGGGAGATGTACACTGGTGCTGGAGGTGGAGCTGGAGCGGCGCAGGGTGGGGCAGGGGCGGCGTAGACTGGAGCAGGGGCGGGGGCAGCGTACACAGGGGCGGGGGCAGGAGCGGGGGCAGCGTAGACAGGGGCGGGGGCAGGAGCGGGGGCAGCGTAGACAGGGGCGGGGGCAGGAGCTGCGTATACAGGGGCGGGGGCAGGAGCGGCGTAGACAGGCGCAGGGGCAGGGGCGGCGTATACTGGAGCAGGAGCGGGGGCAGCGTACACAGGGGCCGGAGCAGGAGCGGGGGCAGCGTAGACAGGGGCGGGGGCAGGAGCATACACGGGGGCGGGGGCCGGCGCGTAAACAGGAGCGGGGGCAGGCGCGAACTTCTTGAAGAAGGTGGCGGATGCCAGCTGTGGGAAACATTAATTTATTTTTAGGTTCTTTTTAACAATAAAATAACCTTATAATAAATTTGACGATTCTTTTATTTAGGTACTGAGCACCGCTGCTCGTGGACATCAACAAGCAAAAAAAATTATGAAGTGCTACTTCACTGTGGTCTTATGTGGAGGCACTTCCACAGACGATTTATTCAAGTGGAAGTTCCAGCAAGCTTTTCCCCTTTTAAAGAGCATGTGTGTAGACCATGTGATCTCTCACTTGCGATTCGCAGATGACATCGTCATAATGGCAGAGACGCTGCAGGACCTACAACAGATGCTAAATGACCTGGCTGACTCTTCTGCACGCATCGGCCTACGGATGAACTTGGACAAAACCAAGGTCATGTTCAATGAACATGTTCTACCGGAACCGATCGCGATTCACGGCGCAGTTCTCGAAGTTGTTCAGAAATATGTCTACCTCGGGCAAACGTTGCAGTTGGGTAGAAACAACTTTGAGAGCGAGGTGAATAGAAGAATACAGCTAGGTTGGGCAGCATTTGGGAAACTACGTCGAGTTTTCTTATCGTCGATTCCACAATGCCTTAAGACAAAAGTCTTCAATCAGTGCGTCCTACCCGTAATGACATATGGAGCTGAAACGTGGACACTTACGGCACGGCTGGTTCACAAGTTTAAAGTCGCTCAGCGGGCTATGGAAAGAGCTATGCTCGGCGTTTCTCTGCGGGATCGCATTCGAAATGATGTGATCCGGCAGAGAACTAAGGTCATCGACATAGCTCACCGGATTAGCAAGCTGAAGTGGCAGTGGGCTGGCCATATAAGCCGCAGAACCGACAACCGTTGGGGTAAACGAGTTCTAGAGTGGATACCGCGTTTCAGCAAGAGTCCCAAAAAACGTAGTGTAGGACGCCCTCAGGCCAGGTGGAGTGACGATTTGCGCAAGATGGCTGGCAGGAGCTGGATGCGAGTCGCCGAGGATCGGGCTAATTGGAGAGCCCTAGGAGAGGCCTATGTCCAGCAGTGGACTGCGATAGGCTGATGATGATGATGTGTGTAGACATGATGAATATCTCGTTTTTAGGGTTGCCAAACCAAATGGCAAAAAACGGAACCCTTATAGGTTCGTCAACGTCTAGTCCGCTGTCTGTCAGTATGTCCGTTCGTACGAACCGATATATATATATCTATATATAGGGAACGTATAGACATATTGAAATCCATGACTCGAGTACAAATGCCGATGATCATCATTCAAACATTTGACTTGCGGGATTCAAACTCGCGACCCTCGGTTTTGTAGCCATGGTCTCTGACCACTCGACCAACGGGCCAGTCAAATATAAATGGAATATTCACTAACCTGCGAAAACGCAGCGATGGTAACGAAAACGACTGCTGCTTTCATGATTTCTTCGGCGACTTGCCCTCCGACGAACGAGCACAGACTATATTCACCTCCTTATCACTCATATTACACTGCTAGGCACACACTTGGTGTGCAAAATAGTCTTTATGTCTCAAAACATAGGACTTACATTCGAGTGAAATCAAAATAGTCCGTTTTGCACGTGTGAATTTTTATATTTTTGTATCTATTTACAAAGCTGGTAATAATTCGATATGACTTATTATGGTAATGGTTATTAAGTTTCCTATGTATGATTTATATTAATAGAAACATTGAAAAGAGATTCCCACAAATGTAGGTAACAGTTTTATTTTGTAAGTTACATTAATAAATATTTGTTTAAAAGCCACGTTGTAAAATGTAGACTATTCTTTTGGTATCCATGTTATACTTAGTGAGAAAACATGAAAACTCCACCCTACCTGTGTTCTGGCGATCTTACTCACCACTCACAAAGTGCTGCTTCACTGTGGTCTTCTGTAAGGCCAGACGAGCGGCTCATTCGAGTGGAAGTACCACTAAGTTCTACCTATGGATTGGTTTTAATTGCATAGCAAGGATATGCTATTCTTTAAGTAGGCTACTCTGTCTCATAACTCTATAACAGCCAGCTCTCCAAGAAATTGGATCACACTAACAATATATCTACTTACATATATATACTTTAATTTAGGTATCGGCCTAACCCAAGATTTGAACCTAGCACCAAGCAACCCCACACAAGGGGCCAGCCATTAGGTAATATCATTACCTAAATAACTATAATTTTGCGCAAAACTATTAATCTACATTTCAATATTTCCTATAATTTACCTTCGGTTTCTATTTCAATACTTACCAATCGTAACTCGTACATTTTCCAAGAAATAAATAGACTTACCTAGTACTTATCATATTATTATTTTGTTGTGTTGTCATACATTTCTTCACTCGCTTGATAGTATGTTATGCATACGTGCTTTCTTACGAGTCTATTAACCTAGTTACAGCTGCTGTTGATTATAACGGTGCCGTTCCCTTCCAGCCTTCATGGATGTTCAGGCCTCCATGATGGCTGGAAATATCTATTAGATATTATCTAACCAGCGCGCCCACTGGCCGATAATTACCTACCTTTCAAAATTCAAAATTCGTCTTTTGTGTTATAGCTGTTCACAGCTCTTCTAATTATAATAAATTATTAAATACTCAGCCCGATCCTCGGCGACTCGCATCCAGCTCCTGCCAGCCATCTTGCGCAGATCGTCACTCCAAATACTAGCGGCCGCCCGTGATTTCATCCGCGTGAATTTCGGTTTATCCCATGGGAGCATTTAATCGGGATAAAAAGTACCCTATCATCTAAGTCAGCCCATAACCAGCCTGTTTACAAAATTTCACTAAAATCCGTTTAGTAGATTCAGCGTGATTGACGGACAAACTTCCAAACAAACAAACTTTCACATTTATAACATTATACTAGCGGCCGCCCGCGACTCCGTCCGCGTGGATTTCTTTTTTTTCGAAATAAAAAGTAGCCTATGTTCTGTCTCAGGGTGTAAAGGTTGTCTGTACCAAATTTCATCAAAATCGGTTGCGAGGTTTAAGCGGGAAAGCGTAACAGACAGACAGACAGAGTTACTTTCGCATTTATAATATTATACTAGCGGCCCGCCCCGGCTTCGCCCGTGGTACTTGTTCACTATTTAATGGATGATATTATACATAAAAACCTTCCTCATGAGTTACTCTATCTATTAAAAAAAACCGCATCAAAATCCGTGGCGTAGTTTTAAAGATTTAAGCGTTCATAGGGACATACAACATACAACATGACAGAAAAAGCGACTTTGTTTTATACTATGTAGTGAAGTTGGGATATAATAATAACTAGCAGCCGCCCGCGACTCCGTCCGCGTGGATTTCGATTTCCAATAGCCTAAAGTCTTCTTCGTCAAATGGACTTCCCAACACAATATTTTTTTTTCAATACGCACCATTAGTTCCTGAGATTGGCGCGTTCATACAAACATACAAACAAACTCTTCAGGTTTGTATATAAGTATAGATTAATATGATTAGGTAATCATATTCACCCAATATCTACAACCTCTGTAATAATCGAACGAAAAGTAACAAGTGTAACAATGATAAATAAAAAAACAGTTAACTAGTGTTCATATACTTTTACTTTGTACTACCTACTAGGTACTACCTATACCCTACGGAGTGCCTAAGACCCCACTGAGACCGCACGCCGTCGCATGTTCAAACACTATTGATTTTAGCAGAAGCGTAGCGTACCTTAGCGGGGCCCCGTATAAAAATTTGTTTGGGGCCCTTAGGAAAGGTAAATATATCTCAATAGAAAAAAATTGCATCTAATTATAATTTGGGAAGTTTTTATTAATTTTTGTTTTCGCGAGTTGGGGGCCCCCGTGCCTGGGGGGCCCCGTATACTTGTTACGCCCCTGGATTTTAGACTTTCGCGTTGCATTATATGTATTTTTATCCATAGATTAAAATCTTTAGATTTGCCCTCGCCAAACTTTGAAATTGGCCCTAAAACAAGAGCGAGACAGCACGTTGACCATTGATTTAAAAACGGGTGACAACGTTGCTGTATCGCTCTAAGAAACGACTGCCACTCTTATTTTAGTGCCAATTTTGAAGTATGGCGAGGACTTTTCAGTAAGTAGTACCTATACATACATACTTTAACTACCTACATATTTTATATCAAGTTTAATCCCGTATAATTTCACTTTTCATTCAGTATGATTTCAAGGAAATGTCAAAAAGTAAGTGTGCAGAGATGTTTAAAAGTCACATACAATTATTTTTTTCATTTATAAAATCTTCTATTTCTGATTTCTATTATAACTCTGTCTGTGGCAGGAAGACGTTACCTGCCTATTTGGGTGCAGCCTGGCTAAAGATCTAATTGGCCGCAACGCTCAAGAAGTCCGCCACCAAAGAAAGAAACTCTTACCTCTAGCCACGAACATCTTGTCCAGGAGGTAGGTACTTTGCTGATGTACATAGCTGGGAGCTCGCACACTGCGTCTCGTTTGGCGCTAAGTCGCGCGTTAAGTTGGAAATAGTTCTTGTCCTGGGCTTTGATGATCACAAATAGTGTTCAGAACACGTTTACACACACAAATTCTGAGAAAGTTCCTTAAATTCGATTTTTTTGTTACGATCGCACGTTTCGCGTGCGCCGGTCGATCTTACACTCACCACGCCGCTAGAGGGCGCGGGAAGCGCGGCCTTAAGGCCAGTGATTGGACGGGACGTTTGAGCGCTGTCATAACGCTCTGCCATTGGTTCTAGTTTCCACTCCGGGAACGGAAGACTCGAACGCTGCCATTTCATTCGATCTTTCTGGCTAGATATTAGAATAGGATAGAAAGCGATGTTGTTTGAATTTGTATAGAGTGGATATCGCGAACAAAAATTTTGCGTCAAATTGGAAGGCTGGGGGCGGATAATTCAGTGATATTTTTGTCTTTTTATCTATTTTATAACACGCCACCATCTTTATTTTTCGTCTTGTAATGATTGTACATGTTTTTAAAACACAACACGACATTTTGTGATTTAAAAAATGGTCAAAAAAAGAAAAATATTCGGCAACTTTGTGGTCCATGGACCACAATGCGGGTAAGAAAATTTTTGTTCGTGATGTCACCTCTATACGTAGTAGTAATACCTCAATGATTCGTCCATTTTATTAAGCGTCTTTTGGCAGCTCGACGATTGACAAATTGGTGATGTCCAAAAGTATCTCAAATGTGGTTCCGATAGTAATACATACTTATGCTCATTTCGCTAAAAATGCGTTTAGATTTAATATTCTCTTAGATTTATTGTAAAAACATACATATGTAAATCCATATTTTTGAGTATTTATCTTCTAAATCTATACTTCACTACATAGTATAAAACAAAGTCGCTTTTTCTGTCATGTTGTATGTCCCTATGAACGCTTAAATCTTTAAAACTACGCAACGGATTTTGATGCGGTTTTTTTTAATAGATAGAGTAACTCATGAGGAAGGTTTTTATGTATAATATCATCCATTAAATAGTGGACAAGTACCACGGGCGAAGCCGGGGCGGGCCGCTAGTCCCAACTAATATTATAAATGCGAAAGTAACTCTGTCTGTCTGTCTGTCTGTCTGTCTGTCTGTCTGTCTGTCTGTCTGTTACGCTTTCCCGCTTAAACCTCGCAACCGATTTTGATGAAATTTGGTACAGACAATCTTTAGACCCTGAGACAGAACATAGGCTACTTTTTGACCCATTCCAACCCCCCACTTCCTCGAAATGAGGGGGTGGAAGTTTGTATGGAAAATCTAAACTACTTGAGTTAGACGCTTGAAATTTGGCATGCAGGTCCCTTAGTAAACTTGATGCTTAGTTGCAAAAGGATATTGCAGAATTCCCACGGGAACGGGAGTTAGCGGGAAAAAACATTCGTATAATGAAAACCGACATCCACGCGGACGAAGTCGCGGGCGGCCGCTAGTAATAAATAAAGCTGAAGAGTTTGTTTGTATGTTTGTATGTTTGTTTGTTTGGACGCGCTAATCTCAGGAACTACTGGTCCGATTTAAAAAATTCTTTCTGTGTTGGATAGTCCATTTGACGAGGAAGGCTGTAGGCTATTGGAAATCGAAATCCACGCGGCCAGAGTCGCGGGCGGCCGCTAGTATACAATCAATATAATAACTTTAAAAATGAAGATACTGCTGTGGCGACATCTATCTACAGCGCCACAAAAAGGAGTAGTTCCGATACTCTCAACAAAAACTCATCAGATGGCGCTGACACGCACAGCCCATACGAACAGCGATATTTCCATACAAACCTACATCGCGCTAGCAGAGTTTCCGCGCGACTTAGCATATATTATATACGACTGCACCAACACAGTGCAGTAAGGACCTCGGTCCCCGAGCTAGATCACCCGCTCAGCAGAAGTACTTCTATCGTGTAGGGAATGGGTGATTGCCCTATACTGCCGAGTCAACTTAGTAAAAAAAAACAAAAACAAATTATGTTTACTGAGTCTTAGAGTTATGTTGTAGTCAGACTGTTGGAAATAAAAAATAAATAGTTTCATAACGTAAAAAATCTTTATTTTATTGTTCTCTTAAATTAACTGGTTAAAACATGCTGTCTTATTACTAACTAAAAAATTTATATATAAATTACAAAAAATTTTACTTCTCTACTAGGTACCCCACTACTATATTAAACTTTCGCTCCTTTTGTAATAAGCCAAACATTCTAGAAATATCAGTCACATTTTTCTTCTTTATCCGACGAGAACTAGGAAGATCTAGAAAGCGAAAGTAGATTGGTAACTATAACATAAGTTGTTTTAATACATCACATACATACGTTTGCTTTTGCAGGGAATGAACCCGCTACCCCTGAAACCTATGTCTAGGGTAATGGGTTCAAAACCTTTGCCCAATAGCATTCAAAAAAGCTTTAATAAAGCACCTTTAAACATACTCACAATATCTATCTACTAATTTTATAAATATCACAATATTTGATACTAACATCTTTCTCAAGCATACGAAGCTACGAAGGAACAATTGATCTGGGACAGGTGGGGGGGGGGGAGGGAAATCAGATTTTCATAAACTGGGGAGGGGGGATATCAAATTTTAATGAGCGTCTTCTTTCGAGCGAGTTTTCTTATTTTTTGTCGCTAGGTGACATACATACTTAGTAGGGACGTCAACACTTTCAAGAGGGGAGGGGTAGTCTGTCCCCCCCTACCCTGGGTATGCCCATGCATGACGCTATGCGCTGAGTTGGTTCCAGTGCGAAGGACCACTAATTAGGTATTTGACTGACAGGTCAAATGACTCACTTTTATTAAATGTCAAAAACGCAATATTGTAAGAAAAACTGCGTGAAATACTAAGCTATGACGTCACAAGCTAGTATTGCCAAATCAATACTTTTTACTTTCGATTAACTCGACCCGATTGATATTTTCACGAAATTTCGAAGGGAAGATCGCTCCTTATCACAGTGACAGCTGATCTGTATTGACGTCGCATTATTTCTAGCCGAACGTACCGGATGTGTCAAACGCGGGAAGAATGTGTCTCCCCCTCTCTCTCTCCATCACTCCCTCCCCCTCTATCTCTATCTATCTCTCTCTCCCTATCTATATCTCCCTCCCTATCTATATCTCTCTCCCTATCTCTCTCTCTGTGTCTCTCTTCTTCCCCCTCTCACGCTATGTGGGTATGTGTGTGTGGGTGTGTGCGTGTATGTGAGTGTGTGCGTGTATGTGGGTATGTGAGTGTGTGCGTGTATGTGGGTATGTGAGTGTGTTCGTGTGTGTGTGTGTGTGTGTGTGTGTGTGTGTGTGTGTGTGTGTGTGTGTGTGTGTGTCGAGCTGGCGAGGGCACATCTAGCGATGTACCATGCTAGAACACTGGTATGTGTTGCCTTGGCGTGGCGGCGAGCGGGTCGTCGACGCGCAGCAGCACGTTGTAGTAGGCGAACACCGCGGCGGCGGACGCGGCGTGCCACGCGTCGTGCGAGTCGTAGAACTGGAGCGCCGAGCACGGGGCGTTGTGCTGGCGGGAGTGCGCCGGCGGTTGCTACGCGACTGACTTACTTACTTCACTTACTTTGTCTTAAGGTTCGATGACGGGTGATAATAAACTGGCGTCGACATTCTAAAAGGAGGTTCTAGTGGACTATATAAAGGCTCCGCGACGGGGCCGCTCCCGACCTTTCTAGCCGAACATGCAAGGTATGTCACACGCGGCAAGTATTTCTCTCTCTCTCCCTCTCCCTATCTCTCTCTCCCTATCTCCATCTCCCAATCTCTCTCTCCCTATCTGCCTCTCTCTCCCTATCTCCAGCTCCCAGTCTCTCTCTTCCTATCTCCCTCTCCCTATCTCCATCTTCCAATCTCTCTCTCCCTATCTCCCTCTCTCTCTCCCTATCTTCATCTCCCAGTCTCTCTCTCCCTATCTCACTCTCCCTATCTCTCTCTCCCTATCTTCTCCATCTCCCTCTCCCTATCCCTATCTCCATCCCCCTATCTCCCTATCTTCCTCTCTGTGTGTATTACTCTCTCTCTCTCTCTCGTGCGTGCGAGCGTGTGTGTGTCTCCGCCGCCCCGGCTCGTTAGAACACGGGTATGTGTTGCCTTGGCGTGGCGGCGAGCGGGTCGTCGACGCGCAGCAGCACGTTGTAGTAGGCGAACACCGCGGCGGCGGACGCGGCGTGCCACGCGTCGTGCGAGTCGTAGAACTGGAGCGCCGAGCACGGGGCGTTGTGCTGGCGGGAGTGCGCCGGCGGTTGCGAAGCGATTGACTGACTTACTTACTTGACTTACTTGTGATAATAAACTGGCTTCGACATTCTAAAAGGAGGTTCTAGTGGACTATAAAAAGGCTCTTCGACGGGACCGCCCCCGGGCTTCGCCCTCGGCAGTACTCGGCCTTCGGCCTCACAAAATTACATGGCTGGCTTGGACTGTATGTTGAAGCAGCAGTAACCTCTTTACACACACACACACGTACGCACATATCGCGCACACACGCACATATCGCGCACACACGCACACATCACGCACACATACGCGCACACATCACGCACACACACGCGCACACATCACGCACACACGCACACATCACACACACACGCACGCACAGAAACACACACACACATACTTTTCGCGTGTGACACAACCGGTATGAAATGAAATGACACGGAACGAAATAATTTACTTGAAACAAAGAAAGGCTAGAAATTATGTCAATACGGATCAGCTGTCACTGCGATAGGACGCGACAGTCGCTTAAAATTTTCGTGTCATATTCCGAGCGCGCCGAAGTATGTCGAGGGCACATCTATCAATGTAAATCTATACTGCTCGCCGCCCCGTCCCGCTAGAACACAGGTATGTGTTGCCGCGGCGTGGCGGCGAGCGGGTCGTCGACACGCAGCAGCACGTTGTAGTAGGCGAACACCGCGGCGGCGGACGCGGCGTGCCACGCGTCGTGCGAGTCGTAGAACTGGAGCGCCGAGCACGGGGCGTTGTGCTGCCGCGAGTGCGCCGGCGCGGCGTCTGCTAGGCGACTGACTTACTTACTTGACTTACTTGTGATAATAAACTGGCGTCGACATTCTAAAAGGAGGTTCTAGTGGTCCATTCAAAGGTTACGCGACGAGGGCGCTCCCGGGCTTCGCCCTCGGCAGTATTAGGCCTTCGGCCTCACAAAATTACATGGCTGGCTAAGACTGTATTTTGAAGCAGCAGTAATCTTTTTACATACACACAGACACACGCACACCCGCACGCACACATACACACACTCATAAGCGCACGAACACATCAAGCACACACACACGCACACATAATGCACACACACACGCACACATCACACACACACACACACACACACATCACGCACACACACGCACACACACACATACTTTCCGCGTGTGACGTGTGTGTGTTTTGGGCTGAAATGAAATAAAAATGAAATAATTTACTTGAAAGAAAGAAGGGCTAGAAATAATGTCAATACAGATCAGCTGTCACTGCGATAGGACGCGACAGTCGCTTCAAATTTCGTGCCAATTTCCGAGCGCAACAAAGTACGGTGAGGGCATATCTATCAATGTAAGTCTATACTGCACGCCGCCCCGTCTCGCTAGAACACTGGTATGTGTTGCCTTGGCGTGGCGGCGAGCGGGTCGTCGACGCGCAGCAGCACGTTGTAGTAGGCGAACACCGCGGCGGCGGACGCGGCGTGCCACGCGTCGTGCGAGTCGTAGAACTGGAGCGCCGAGCACGGGGCGTTGTGCTGGCGGGAGTGCGCCGGCGGTTGCTACGCGACTGACTTACTTACTTCACTTACTTTGTCTTAAGGTTCGATGACGGGTGATAATAAACTGGCGTCGACATTCTAAAAGGAGGTTCTAGTGGACTATATAAAGGCTCCGCGACGGGGCCGCTCCCGACCTTTCTAGCCGAACATGCAAGGTATGTCACACGCGGCAAGTATTTCTCTCTCTCTCCCTCTCCCTATCTCTCTCTCCCTATCTCCATCTCCCAATCTCTCTCTCCCTATCTGCCTCTCTCTCCCTATCTCCAGCTCCCAGTCTCTCTCTTCCTATCTCCCTCTCCCTATCTCCATCTTCCAATCTCTCTCTCCCTATCTCCCTCTCTCTCTCCCTATCTTCATCTCCCAGTCTCTCTCTCCCTATCTCACTCTCCCTATCTCTCTCTCCCTATCTTCTCCATCTCCCTCTCCCTATCCCTATCTCCATCCCCCTATCTCCCTATCTTCCTCTCTGTGTGTATTACTCTCTCTCTCTCTCTCGTGCGTGCGAGCGTGTGTGTGTCTCCGCCGCCCCGGCTCGTTAGAACACGGGTATGTGTTGCCTTGGCGTGGCGGCGAGCGGGTCGTCGACGCGCAGCAGCACGTTGTAGTAGGCGAACACCGCGGCGGCGGACGCGGCGTGCCACGCGTCGTGCGAGTCGTAGAACTGGAGCGCCGAGCACGGGGCGTTGTGCTGCCGCGAGTGCGCCGGAGTTTGCTGGACAAAGACAAGTGTTTATCAAAATGGGTTAACATCTGTCTAAGGTTCTAAGGACTATATATAAAGCACCGATATTCCCCTTGTGTTCCTCGGAACCTAGGGTTCCGAGAAACACAAGGATTCCACGATACTTCTGTAGAGGGTCCGCAACAATTTTGAAAAAAATCAAGACGCCTCTCTCTGTTCTGGTGCTGCCGGGAGTGCGCCGGGGTTTGCTACACAATGAAATGATAATTTAAGACAGAGTTTCTTAAAGTCGGGTACGCCATTCTAGGCTAGGGGGTACGCGACAAGATTTACGTAATGGCGGCTTGATATTAGTGTACAGTTGTAGTGTGGTAATAAAACACAAGGTATGTATGCAACCGTAGACGCTCCTGCTCGCCCGGCGGCCGGTACAAGAGTGCCCCCACCACCGCACGCCCCGCCGGCAAGCGTGTCAACATTTATTAGCTATACATCACAATTGGTAATGCTATAGATGGCTGGATTCGTCACCAGTTTGCGGCCACGACCGAGAATGTAACCTCCAGTTTGAGAAAAGAAAGAGAGAAAATAATATCAGTGCCACGACTGCTTTACTATAAATTAACCAATACTCAATTTCGGACCGCCCGCATGACTTTCACTGTGAATTAACTAATGCTTCTTTTTAAGCCGGAGCTTTAGCCTTACGCGGCATTTTGGACCTGAAGCCTTCTTTGGAGAAACTAACTTAAAGCAACTTCCAACTCTAACAGTTTCCAAAACGATCTGTTAAAATAAATGTCTTTCCACTCACCGACCACTTAGTCCTCGAATCCAGGAAAAAGACCGTAGCAACCGACCAGCAGGCCACGGCGGCGGCCAGGTAGAGCCAAGTGTGGACCCTCAGCCGCTCCCCGTGCATCAGCTTCATCACGACGTAGAACAGCGTGTAGAGCAGAGTGTTGCCCATCAGGATAGCCAGGAGGTGCCGCGCGAAGTCTGCTGCGTGGACGTACAGGCTGCGGGAGATAGAGAGTGAGATGGAGGAAGAAAGATGGAGAAAGTGATGGAGAGTAAGACCAAGTGTGCTCAGAGTGCCCTGACACACTCCCTTTACCTTGATGAAGAAAAATAAAGTGAGAGAGAGTGAGAAAGAGTAAGAGAAAGAAAGAGATGGAGGGAGGAACACAAGGGAGTTACCATCAAACGCAGGGTACACCGATCAAATCGAAGAGAGACCATATATGTTCCGAACCTCCCTCTCCATAAAGTGCGAGGGAACAGCATCTGCCACTGCCTTAGAAAGACCAGACATTTTAGAATGTCTCCGTACCCATTTAATAGAGACAAAGGGAGAATTCTTCTTAACTATCTGAGTGTGACAGCATCTATCAGAATCTATATATCTCATGGAGAGATAGAGAGATCAGACGCAGCATTCGCTGTTCTATCAAAAAGAACCTTAAGAATCTCTCTACTCTTAAGAGAGACAGAACACGCCTGCAGTCTCTATAGCAAGCCTGTCGCCACGCGGCGGCCAGACAGACCCAAGTGTGGACCCTCAGCCGCTCCCCGTGCATCAGCTTCATCACGACGTAGAACAGCGTGTAGAGCAGAGTGTTGCCCATCAGGATAGCCAGGAGGTGCCGCGCGAAGTCTGCCGCGTGGGCGTACAGGCTGCGGGAGATAGAGAGTGAGATGGAGGAAGAGAGATCGAAAAAATTAGTGTGCTCAGGTCGTCCTAAGACACTTTAAATCTATTTTGGAGAAAAAAAGGTGTGTTTGTGTGTGTGAGAGACAGACATACACACACACACACAGAGAGAGAGAGAGAGAGAGAGAGAGAGAGAGAGAGAGAGAGAGAAAGAAAGAGAGAGAGTAAATCGGACAGATATATGGAGAAAGAAAGGAGACAACCAAGTGTGCTAAGGTAGTTACAAGACACTCCCAATCTATGGTGAAGAATAAGAAAGAGAAAACGAGAGAGAAATTGAGAAAGAGTAAGACGTAGAGAGAAAGCGTGAAACAATTAAGTTTGATCAGAATATTCAAACGCACTCCCAAATTAAGGAGGGAGATGATAATAGAAAGAGAGAAAGGCAGCTTCTGACGCGATCTTAGATACGTCGAGACGGGAGAAGTCTACTGCGTGGGCGTATAACCTGATAATATGAAATAGAGAACAAGCAGGAATGAAAAAGACCAAAAAAAGAATGAAAAAGACCGGGTGTCATCAGATTTCTCTGCCTAAACCATGATGGAGTAACAAACCGGGTGTGATCAGATTACTCTAACACACTCCCTAGACCACGATGGAGAAATAAACGAGGTAGCAAGAAGGAGTCAGAATAACACGCCCGCAGTCTCTATAGCAAGCCTGTCGCCACGCGGCGGCCAGACAGACCCAAGTGTGGACCCTCAGCCGCTCCCCGTGCATCAGCTTCATCACGACGTAGAACAGCGTGTAGAGCAGAGTGTTGCCCATCAGGATGGCCAGCAGGTGCCGCGCGAAGTCTGCCGCGTGGATGTACAGTCTGGGGGAGATAGAGTGAGATGGAGGAAGAGAGATCGAAAAAAATAGTGTGCTCAGGTCGTCCCAAGACACTATCAATCTATAATGGAGAAAAAAAGGTGTGTTTGTGTGTGTGAGAGACACACACACACACACAGAGAGAGAGAGAGAGAGAGAGAGAGTAAATCGGATAGATATATGGAGAACGAAAGGAGACAACCAAGTGTGCTAAGGTAGTTACAAGACACTCCCAATCTATGGTGGAGAATAAGAAAGAGAGAACGAGAGAGAAAGAGAGAGAGAAAAATTGAGAAAGAGTAAGACGGAGAGAGAAAGCGTGAAACAATTAAGTTTGATCAGAATATTCAAACACACTCCCTAACTCAGGAGGGAGATAGAAAGAGAAAGAGAGAAAGGCAGCTTTTGATGCGACCGTAGAGACATTCGTAAAACACTGATTTTCAAAGACAGACGAGGCTTTCTCTGAATCTTTCTCTATGTCAGGAAGAGATAGTAAGATCACAAGCAACTGTTAGAATGAGAAAGGGAAAAAGTATGAATGGAAAAGACGACCGGGTGCCATCGGATTTCTCTACCTAGACCACGACGAAGTAATAAACGAGGTAACAAGAAGGAGTCAGAATAACACGCCCGAAGCCTGTGTACAGCAAGCCTGTCGCCACGCGGCGGCCAGGTAGACCCAAGTGTGGACCCTCAGCCGATCCCCGTGCATCAGCTTCATCACGACGTAGAACAGCGTGTAGAGCAGAGTGTTGCCCATCAGGATGGCCAGCAGGTGCCGCGCGAAGTCTGCCGCGTGGACGTACAGGCTGCGGGAGATAGAGAGTGAGATGGAGGAAGAAAGATGGAGAACACCAGTGTGCTCCGGTCGTCCCAAGACACTTTCAATCTATGATGGGGAAAAAGAGAGTGAGTGGGAGAGGGAGAGAGAGGGGGGGGAGGAGAGGGGGGGAAAGAGAAAGAGAGAGAGCGAACACCTAGATAACATTAACTCACTTTCTAAAATATGAGGGTGAAACGGAGTTAGAGTAGGAGAGAGAGAGAGAGAGAGGGAGAGAGAGAGCTTCTGAAACGACCGTGGAGAAATCATACGTGAAACACACAAATTCAGAGAGATTCGAAGAAAGACGAGACGCAGGATTCGCTGTTCTATCTTAGAGAACCTAAAGAATCTCTCTACTCTTAAGAGAAACGAAAACATGGGAGAGACATCTATCATAGTGTTGCCCATCAGGATGGCGAGGAGGTGCCTCGCGAGTCTGCGGGGAGATACAGAGTGAGATTGAGAAAAAGTGAGATAGAGAAAGAAGAAGATAGAAGCCCAAGTTTGCCGCATATTATTCCAACAAACGTTCTAAAATAGGAGGAGAATAGAGAGAGATAGTAAGAGAAAGAAAGAGAGGGAGAAAGAGAAAAAGGGAGAGCGCACACCTAGATTACATCAACTAGCTCCCTTAAATATGAGGGTGAAACAAAGAGTTACAGAAAGAGAGAGAGACAGCTTCTGACACGACCGTGGAGAAGTCAGATGTAAAACACACCAATTCAGAGAAAGATTCGAAGAGTGACAAGATATTCAAGGTATCTCCCTAACTCATAGGAAGATCCAGAGTTCAGACGCAGGATTCGCTGATCCAACTTAGAGTACCTAAATAAACTCTCTTCTCAAAAGCGAGAGAGAAAATTATCAAATTTTATATTTCTCAGGAACATGAGAAACATCATCTACGAGTATCATTAGAGAAAATGTGATTAAATCTGCCAGGTAAGCTAAATGAAATATCATTCGAAAGAAAGAAAGAAAGAAAAACACACAGAAATTACACGAATTACAACCTTAACAAGAGAGAAATTAGAGATATTTATAATGATATTTGTTAACGGGACTAAACGTGATTTTAATTATGTAGTAAATACAATATACTACTTACTGCTCGACATTTCGGCTGCGTTACAACAACCGTGGTCGCAAGCGGACCACGCGTTTCGCGTTTAGTCCCGTTAACAAACATCATTTTATTGATGCAACTCGAAAGTCTAAAATCTCATTGAGATATTTAATTCTGAAAAAAACTATTTTTTAATCTCATGTACGTACCCACTATTTTTAAACATTGCCCTGTTAACCTTACTAGTAACTTACCCATATATAGCTAGCGCCCAGTTGGCAATGTTAGCTAGGGCCAGCAGCACAGCCCGAGCGGTGTAGGTGGGGCGAAGCGCCGCGCGCCCGTGCGTGCGGACGAGGCGCCAGCCGCGGGGGATCACTGCTACCTCTGCACGAGGAGATAGTAGTAGTCAGAGTAACTTACCCATATATAGCTAGCGCCCAGTTGGCAATGTTAGCTAGGGCCAGCAGCACAGCCCGAGCGGTGTAGGTGGGGCGAAGCGCCGCGCGCCCGTGCGTGCGGACGAGGCGCCAGCCGCGGGGGATCACTGCTACCTCTGCACGAGGAGATAGTAGTAGTCAGAGTAACTTACCCATATATAGCTAGCGCCCAGTTGGCAATGTTAGCTAGGGCCAGCAGCACAGCCCGAGCGGTGTAGGTGGGGCGAAGCGCCGCGCGCCCGTGCGTGCGGACGAGGCGCCAGCCGCGGGGGATCACTGCTACCTCTGCACGAGGAGATAGTAGTAGTCAGAGTAACTTACCCATATATAGCTAGCGCCCAGTTGGCAATGTTAGCTAGGGCCAGCAGCACAGCCCGAGCGGTGTAGGTGGGGCGAAGCGCCGCGCGCCCGTGCGTGCGGACGAGGCGCCAGCCGCGGGGGATCACTGCTACCTCTGCACGAGGAGATAGTAGTAGTCAGAGTAACTTACCCATATATAGCTAGCGCCCAGTTGGCAATGTTAGCTAGGGCCAGCAGCACAGCCCGAGCGGTGTAGGTGGGGCGAAGCGCCGCGCGCCCGTGCGTGCGGACGAGGCGCCAGCCGCGGGGGATCACTGCTACCTCTGCACGAGGAGATAGTAGTAGTCAGAGTAACTTACCCATATATAGCTAGCGCCCAGTTGGCAATGTTAGCTAGGGCCAGCAGCACAGCCCGAGCGGTGTAGGTGGGGCGAAGCGCCGCGCGCCCGTGCGTGCGGACGAGGCGCCAGCCGCGGGGGATCACTGCTACCTCTGCACGAGGAGATAGTAGTAGTCAGAGTAACTTACCCATATATAGCTAGCGCCCAGTTGGCAATGTTAGCTAGGGCCAGCAGCACAGCCCGAGCGGTGTAGGTGGGGCGAAGCGCCGCGCGCCCGTGCGTGCGGACGAGGCGCCAGCCGCGGGGGATCACTGCTACCTCTGCACGAGGAGATAGTAGTAGTCAGAGTAACTTACCCATATATAGCTAGCGCCCAGTTGGCAATGTTAGCTAGGGCCAGCAGCACAGCCCGAGCGGTGTAGGTGGGGCGAAGCGCCGCGCGCCCGTGCGTGCGGACGAGGCGCCAGCCGCGGGGGATCACTGCTACCTCTGCACGAGGAGATAGTAGTAGTCAGAGTAACTTACCCATATATAGCTAGCGCCCAGTTGGCAATGTTAGCTAGGGCCAGCAGCACAGCCCGAGCGGTGTAGGTGGGGCGAAGCGCCGCGCGCCCGTGCGTGCGGACGAGGCGCCAGCCGCGGGGGATCACTGCTACCTCTGCACGAGGAGATAGTAGTAGTCAGAGTAACTTACCCATATATAGCTAGCGCCCAGTTGGCAATGTTAGCTAGGGCCAGCAGCACAGCCCGAGCGGTGTAGGTGGGGCGAAGCGCCGCGCGCCCGTGCGTGCGGACGAGGCGCCAGCCGCGGGGGATCACTGCTACCTCTGCACAAGTAGATAGTTATAGTCAAATAGATGACACTCAGGTAGGCTAGCCAAGATGCCACTTTGACGAATTCGCCATAAGCGTTCGTCGCGACTTATATTGCCCACGTACTATTTATGTGAACTGGATGGAGATATAAGTCGTGACGAACGCTCAGAGCGAATTCGTCAAAGTGGCATCTTGGCTACGGGCCCAGGTTACTTGAATAAACTCGAAGCGATGGTGGCCTAGTGGTAAGGAGAACGCCTCACATATGTGGGGTCCGTGAATTCGAATTTCGAATCCAGGCCCACACTGCCACACATCTGGATTTAAGCAGTACATCATCATCACTGAAAACTCTGACGTTCTTAATATTATACTGATAAAGGTTTATAAAATTAGTAAAATAGTTTTTCATCTGATTTTTTGAAAACCTATATGTGGATATATGTATATGCTATTTGCTCGGCGGTGAGGGAGACTCGCCAAATCCTGGATCATGGTCAAGCGGACCCCGCACAGAAATGGGATAAACGCTAGGAAGAATAAGAAACTTTTATTGTGCCATCAAGTAAGTAAGGTTGCTTAAAACTTACCAAGTTTAAACTGTCCCACGTAGTATATCTTCAATGTAAGGACGAGGCACACAGCGAGATGTAGAACCGTGAACATCACCCAGAAATATACGCTCGGGTACATGATACCGCACAGACCTGAACACGAGACATTATCGTTAGGAATACTGAAATAAAAAACATGTCAACGTAGGTCAAGAGTTGTGTGTGTGTGTGTGTGTGTGTGTGTGTGTGTGCGTGTGTGCGTGCGTGTGTGTGTGTGTGTGTGTGTGTGTTTGTGTGTGTGTGTGTGTTTGTGTGCGTGTGTGTGTATGTCTCTCTCTCTGTGTGTGTGAGTGCGTATTTGCGCGTGAGTCAATCAAAAATCTAAATATTCTTTATTAATATAGGCTTCACAGAAGCACTTATTAATCCACAAAATTGAAAATAAAATGACTCGACCACCGATTCGGAAGGCAATAACTGGCGAGAAGAATCGGCAAGGAACTCGACAGTTTTCAAGTGCCAAATGTATGTTTCATTTATAAAGGTTTAGATAAGTCAGCTAAAAAAAACAATAAAAAAAGAAATCTAAACTAATAAATATGACAATATGACAACATGTGCAGAAAGGCAAGAAATTGTCAGACCCACAAATTCTTGTCGGTATCATTTAAGAAATCTTGTATCTTATAATATCCTTTTCTCATTAAGCTATTCTTCATTTTAAGTTTAAATAGATGTAAAGGCAATTCAACAAGATTTTGTGGTACTTTGTAGAACATTTTTAAAGTCTGATAGTTGGATTGTGTGTATGCGTGTTGTGTGTGTGCATGTATGTGCGCATGTGAGTGTACATGTGTGTGCGCATGTGAGTGTACGTGTGTGTTTGTGCGCGCGCGTATGTGTTTATGTGTGTGCGTGTTTCCGTGTGATTGCGTCTGTATCTCTTTCTCTCTCTCTCTCTCTCTCTCTCTCTCTTTCACCCTCGTTGTGTGTGCGTGTGCGTGCGTGTCTCACCCAGCGCCATAATGAGCGCGAGCAGCATGAAGGCGGCGTGGGCTTGGGCGGTCACGTCCGGATGGCGGGACTGGTATATCTTGATCATGCAGAGTACTGCTATCACGTACATGAACGTCGAGTCTGCGAAACAAAGACATACATAAATAAATAAAAGTTGATAAATATTCTAACAACATCAATGAGGGTTTTTGCGTGAGGCGTGAGGTCTAACTGATGTGTCATTGGTGAACTTTGACATATCTGTCAATGTCATGTCAAAATTCACCAAATCACATTCCAGTTAGACTCTTTTTTATGTGGAGGAGAATGCATTGAACTCTACGCGTAACTACTGCCATCTAGTGGATATTTCATTTGCGAAAACCTTTATTATAGAAAGACGCCACCTCCCCTACAAAATCGGCATTTCCTTTTGTTACTCGGAAGTGACTTCGATAGAATTTGTTTCGCGGGAAAATAATGAATCGGCATAATTTTTTAGTCGGGAAAATATTGACTCTAAGAAAAATTTGTAAGTGGAGAAAAAATAGCGACCCCTGATAATCGTTGACTCGAGAAAATTTGTAAATCTGGTGGAAAAAAAATAGTTAGTGACTCGGGTAAAAAATTGGCGAGAAAAATAGTCAGTAATCTAGTCATTGGTGGAAAGAAAATTGAGAAATTATGGATCTGTGTTGTCTGAATTAATCATCATCGTCATTATCATCATCAGCCTTTCGTAGTCGACTGCTGGACATAGGCCTCTCCTAGGGCTCCCCATTTAGCCCGATCCTCGGCGTTGTATGAATTAAATGATATTTATTGTATTCAGTTCAATGGACCTACCAGCAATCACCTACAAAAACACGATATCACAAAATATCAATCAACTTACCGAACTGAAAGTTCATCTTGTTAGGGCACAGATGGTAGCAAGCGGAGAGCACTCCCTCCATAGCCAGCGCCAGCCCCATCGAGTAGAACAACCCTCGGTGCTGCGGGATGCCCATGCCCTGCGACACCATCACCATCATCATCGTTATGAAAGACTAGCGGCCGCCCGCGACTCCGTCCGCGTGGATTTCGATTTCCAATATCCTATGTGTTATTCTGATGTATAAGCTATATTGTGGTAAAGTTTCATTCAAATCCATTCTGTACAGGACGGCCAACAAAACGCGGCTTAATAGTTAGAATATTCAAATATACTTTGTAACATATTGTTTAAAATAAATAAATTATGTATTAGTAATGGGAGTGCATGCAAGTGGTGGGTGACGTTTGTAATATTATGTAGCAAATAAATGACTATTTTCGGGGCTTCTTTTATTTAGAGGATAAGTAAATGTAGCATTTGATCGTAAGAAAATGTTAAAGAAGTGTATAGATTAAGCAAATAAATGTTTGTTTTGCCTTATTCTATTTAGGATAATAACTAAGAAATTTGTATGCATAGAAATATTAAAATAAAGAAGGGTAGATCGTACCAACTAGCATCGTCAAGTCGCGCCCATATGTTTGTCCTTATCACAAAGTTAGACTGTTTTACCCTGACCAGGTTGGAAAAGTTGTGCTCGTCTCAGCTATCGCTAGCTGAGACCAGCCAAATCGCACTTAAGCGAGCCTGGTCAGGGGCCAAATCGTAGTTCACCGGAGGATCCAGTACTAAGAAGCCCTAAAGGAAACCACAAGAAAACCACAAGAAGCCTACCCAGAAGGCTGAATATCGGCGGGCTTGACGCGGCTAGGCGGGAAAGTGTACCCAGTTGTACCGACAGTGGCGTTTCACTCCGACCACCCGTAACCACATAAGGCCGAGTAACCACATAGGCCGCGTAACCACATAGGGCCGTGTACCACTACGCGCCCTACGCCCTGCGCCCGTATCCCGCGCCGCCGAGTCGCCGTGCCCCGCGCCGTCGAGTCACCGGGTCGACGCGTCCAGCGCCTCGCGCCGCCGTGCCGCCGCGACGCCTACGTCCCGCGCCCCGCGCCCTGCGCCGCCGTACCGCCGCGACGCCTGTGTCCCGCGGCCCGCGCCCCGCGCCCGCGTCGCCGTACCGCCGCGCCCCGTGCCCCGCGGCCCGCGATCCGCGCTTGATCCCGCGCTCCGTGCTCGCGCTCGCGCCCCGTACCCGCGCACCGCGCTGCGCGCTCGCGAACGTAACGAGGCCCGCAACTAGTGACTGTACGTGGAAGCACTAGTGTTCACCGACCGCTGCACGACCGAGTCCTGACCGGCGCACATTTCGCGACGCGAATATCGCTCAAGAGTCGTGAAAATTGGTCCTTCGAGCCGGATACTGTGGACAGTCAGTGAAGTGAACGAACAATAAGTGAACATCAGTGCAACAGTGACTCAGTGCAACAGTGACTCAGTGCAACAGTGACTCAGTGCAACAGTGACTCAGTGCAACAGTGACTCAGTGCAACAGTGACTCAGTGCAACAGAGACTCAGTGCAACAGTGTCTCGGTGCAACGGTGACTCAGTGCAACAGTCTGTGACTCAGTGCTATAGTGACTCAGTGACTAAGTGATAGTGACTATGCCGTGCACAAGGTCCATGAGCGGAAAGACCGCTTCGCGAGAAAGGACATCGGCTGAACCGCTGAGGGATGCTGCGGCCGCCCAGATCGACAATGCACCCCGCCTCGATGCTGCTCAGGCTGAACGAGCAGCAAGCGCTATGCAGGCGAGGAGCACGGCGACCGCTCCGGGCAACTCGACGGTATCAGGCACGGCTACTACGAGTGGAGCTACGTCCACCGATAACACTGCCACTGATACGACCGCCACTGGAACCACGACTACTGGCATCGCGACCACTGATACAACATTTAAGAAGGGCAACTCAGAGACGACTGTAACTACAAGACTGGATCCTCCGGAAACAAGAAGGGCTCGAAGAATTAGGGAGGGCGCAGCCCAAACTGAACTACCAACCGCCCCCACCGCAGCAGCCTCCCAGAACCCTGTGGAAGAGAACAGGGACCCGTCCGAACAACGACAAGCATGTAAGTCGACAGTGATTAGTGTGGACCGGAGGTCGAAACATAAAGCAACCCGCCTAGCTAAAGCTAAAGAAGAATTGTTGTGGCTTCAAGTGCAATTAGCGGCCGCTCGTGTTGCTACAATAGAGGCCGAGGAAGAAGATGAAGATGATGATGACACCGTCATAACGCAGGAAGATACGGAGCAGCGAGTCACCGACTGGATCGAGGAGAGCGGCCGTCGGGTCGTGCCGGCTATTGCTGATCAGCCGCACATGGTAGACACTGCCTCATATCAAGCCCGCCGTGCTACAGCACCAGAACAGACGTTTGTCATCAGGGATCCCGAGCCAAGGTATGCACAGCAGCAACAGGCGCCGCCGCCGGAGTGCACAGAACGGCGCACTTTCGAGCAGCCCCAGCACACCTCGCAGCCAGCGAGACCTGCCCAACCAATGTACGTACCCCAGCCAGTGAATACGATAGTACCGGCGGGAGATGGAACAGTCGCCTTACAACAGAAGGTTGACTTAAGTGAATTAGCATCTGCGATAGCACTCGCAGCAAGAGGAGGACAACGACATCGCACAGAGCTACCGATATACAGCGGTTCGTACCAAGAATGGTTATCATTCAGAGCGGCCTATAAGGAATCTGAAGACGCCTACTCTGAATTAGAAAACTTAGCCCGCCTACGCCGAAGCCTGAAGGGAAGAGCAAAGGAAGCAGTTGAGGACCTGCTTATCTACAGCGCTCAGCCGGCTATTGTCATGAAGACTCTCGAGTCAAGGTTTGGACGACCAGATGCGATCGCCCTGGCAGAGATCGAACGCCTGAAGAGCTTGCCACGCCCTACAGACGCCCCGAGGGAACTCTGCATATTCGCAACGAGAGTGGCTAACATTGTGGCCACGCTTCGAGCACTCGAGAAGACACATTACCTCTACAGTCCCGAGGCTACAAAGGCGACCATCGAAAAGCTCACCCCGTCACTGCGATACAGGTGGTTCGACTTCGCAGCAGAGCAGAGTCAAGATGAAGCGGACCTTCCTAAGTTGGCGCGTTTCCTCCAGAGAGAAGCAGACAGATGTAGTATGTACGCGCAGCCAGAACAAGTGGAGATGACGCGAATAAATGAAGCCTCCGGCCGCGCTCCTGTAAGAAAACAGAAGACATACATCACATCTCAGAAGAGAACCGAACCCGAGTGTCCTGCATGTGGGAGGCAGGACCACCTTACCCCCGCTTGCCGCCATTTCAAGGAAATGGACGTGAACAAGCGGTGGGAATTTGCGAAGGAGAAAGCTTTGTGCTTCCGGTGTCTGAAGGGAAAACACCGGAAGTTCAACTGCCGCGCAAAACCGTGTGAAGAGAAGGGTTGTGGAAGATTGCACCACACCCTGCTACACGCCCACTCGAAGGAGGAAGACAAGGAAATAGTGGCTTCTACCTGGACACCGATAAAAACACAGGCGTACCTCAAGATTGTACCAGTGAGAGTCGTAGGACCGAAGGGCGCCGTAGACATACATGCCTTGTTGGATGATGGGTCCACCGTCACCCTTATTGATGAAGAAATAGCGCAGCGAACAGGAACCAGGGGACGAGTCGAACCCCTACATATAGAATCAATCGGGAATGAAGAAATGAGTGCATCGCAGTCACGACGGGTCACCGTAACATTGGTTGGAGCAGCTGGCAGGAAGAAGTTGAGGGCGAGAACGTTCGCCAACCTCCAGTTATCGGCCCAGCAAGTACGGGAAGAGGACATCAAGAGTTGTACTCACCTAAAGGACATACTAGGCGAGATAACTTATGCGAGCACAAGACCGAAGATGCTGATCGGGCAGGACAACTGGAGCCTCCTCCTGGCACAGGAGACCAGGAGGGGAAGACGTGATCAACCAGTTGCCTCACGCACGGCGCTAGGCTGGGTGCTGCACGGCGCCCACACCCGAATCACAGGACAACGTGTGCATTTTGTAAACCAACTTGGCGAATTAGAAAGGAAAATGGATGAAGAACTCAAGCATTATTTCACAATGGAGGCACTCACAGTGGAGCCGAGAAGACCTCAGAGCGACCCCGAGCAGCGTGCACTCCAACAACTTCAAGAAAGAACCACTAAATTGGAGAATGGTGCATACGAAACACGGCTTCTGTGGAAGAAGGAGCCGCCGCAAATGCCGAACAATAGAGAGAACGCCATCAAGAGGCTGTTCGCCACTGAAAAGAAAATAGATAAGGATCCCAACTTAAAGAAAAAATATGAAGACCAAATGGACGATTTGATAAAGAAGGGTTACGCAGAGAAGGCGCCACCCTACGCTGTTCCGGGGAAGTTATGGTATCTTCCCCACTTCCCAGTTCTCAATCCGATGAAGCCAGGGAAAGTGAGAGTGGTTCACGACGCCGCCGCCAAAACAGGAGGAGTCTCACTGAACGACCACCTTCTGACAGGCCCAGATTTACTGCAGTCATTGCCCGGCGTGCTGATGCGGTTCCGGCAGTACCCCATCGCTGTCACTGCAGATATAAAGGAAATGTTTATGCAAGTAAAAATAAAGGCTGAAGACCGCGATGCGCTGCGTTACCTTTGGAGAGGTCAACACCGAGGAGATCACCCGCCGGAAGAGTACCGAATGACCTCACTGATCTTCGGAGCCACTTCATCGCCAGCCACCGCCATCTTCGTCAAAGACGAAAATGCCAAGAGATATGAACAGACTCACCCGGAGGCATGCAAAGCTATAATAAGAAATCATTACGTCGACGACTATCTGCAGAGCTTTCGGGATCGAGACGAGGCGATCAGGACAGCGCGCGACGTAAAGTGGATACAACTGGAAGCCCACTACGAGCTAAGACAGTGGGCCTCCAACGACCCAGACATATTGAAAGAACTGGGGGAGGTCAGCGACACAGTGTCCACGACCAAAGCCCTTAATGATGGTGAAAAGACTGAACGAGTACTCGGTCTGATCTGGCGTCCCGATCGCGACGTTATTACATTCAATTTAGAAATGAAAAGACTCCCAGATAATATTTTGATTTCAGAAAAGCCCACGAAGAGACAACTGCTGAGGGTCGTCATGTCTCTCTACGACCCGCTCGGCTTCGCCTCGCCAGTCACAGCTCGGGCGAAGCAGATACTGCAGGAGACCTGGCGGAGAGGAACGGGCTGGGACGACCAGCTCGACGAGGACCTCGCAGACCAATGGCGGACCTGGCTGGGACATCTACTCTCACTCAAAGACTTAACGATCCCACGTTGTGTTCCAGGTTTCAGCGGGGCGCGCAGGAGAGAGCTCCACATCTTCGTGGACGCGAGCGAGGCTGCCTACGCTGCTGCGCTGTACTGGCGCACCGAGGACGCGATGGGGAAGATAGCCATCTCGCTGGTTCTTGCCAAGGCGAGAGTGGCCCCGCTGAAACTGACATCGATCCCGAGGCTCGAGCTGCAGGCGGCGCTGATAGGCGTCCGAATGGCGAACGCAGTAATAGAAGAACACGACGAGAAGCCAGATCAGAGGGTGTTCTGGACGGACTCCAAGACCGTGCTCACCTGGCTGCGAAGAGGAGCACGCGCCTACAAGCCGTTCGTCGCGCACAGACTCGCCGAGATCGAGGAGCACACCAGAGTGGCAGAATGGAGATGGGTGCCTACCAGTTTGAACGTCGCAGACGACGCCACCAGAGACGTGCCATGCACATTTAACTCAGAACATAGATGGTTCCGAGGTCCCGCCTTCCTGAAGGGACCAGAAGAGGAATGGCCAAGAGAGATCAATAAGGAGGAAGAGATACACACAGGCGAAGAATCGGTGATGACTATAAGGGCCCGTCACCGGCGGGAGAGTATATTAGAAGCTGTCCCCGACTTCACCCGCTTCTCGCGTTGGGAACGACTGCTGCGAACGACGGCGCGAGTAGTTCAATTCATAAACATAATTAAAAGGAAAACACAACGGGTTAATTACGCCCGCACGAAGAGAAATAAATTGGAAGACCCGGATTACACTGGAAAAAGAAGAAGAGAGGTTAGTAAAACTCTCAAAGAAGAGAAAGAATCGAGAGGAAAGAAGACTCTCAATTTTATCAAGCTGCCAGCCGAGCAACTCATAGAAGCCGAAAAACTTTTAGTCCGCGCCGTTCAGGAAGACGCTTTCGCAGAAGAACTAGAGGATCTGCGACACGGGCGCCGCGTGAGTAACCAGAGCAAGCTCAGAGCTTTGGCTATAGACATGCAAGCCGGGCTCATCGTCATAAGGTCTCGCATAAACAAGTTGGAAGACGTCGCAGAAGAGACAAAGAGGCCTGCCGTGCTGGACGGGAGACACCACATCTCTCGTCTCTTCATAGAAGATGCCCACCGTAGACACCACCACCAAGGGGTGGAGGCAACCATTAGCCACTGCCGACAACGTTTCCACATAATCGGCGTGCGTCCAGTCGCGAGGCAAATTGTACGGGGATGTCTGCCCTGTCGAGTGCGCAAAGCCGCGCCTCCGGAACCAGCTACGGGGAACCATCCGCCGAGTCGGCTCGCTCACCATCAGCGAGCCTTCACCTATGCAGGCGTCGACTACTTCGGTCCGCTGCAAGCCACGATGGGGAGGGCCACGGTCAAACGGTACGTGGCTCTCTTCACCTGCCTCACGACGAGAGCGGTCCACCTGGAGCTGGCCGCCAGCCTCACCACCGATTCGGCAGTCATGGCTCTGCGCAGAATGATTGCGCGCAGAGGCTGCCCCAAGGAGATATGGAGCGACAACGGCACCAACTTGCAGGGAGCCGATAAAGAGCTCCGGCAAGCGATCGACGAGGCCACCGAGTTCGAAGCGTCAAGAAAGAAGATCGTCTGGAAATACATCCCGCCGAGCGCGCCCTACATGGGAGGGGCCTGGGAGCGCATGGTGCGCTCTGTGAAGACCGCACTCGCGGCGGTCACGTCGGGGCGAGCGGTGAGCGACGAGATACTCGCCACCCTTCTCGCCGAAGCGGAGCTGACGGTCAACAGCCGTCCGCTCACACACGTCAGCGTCGACCCAGAGGATCCCGATCCGCTGACGCCAAACCACTTCATCCTGCTTGGTCCAGCCCACGAGCCGCCGATGGGGGTCTCCTCAGACAGAGACCTCCTCGGGCGGACACACTGGCGCGCCTCGCAGCGCCTCGCCGACATGTTCTGGGGCCGATGGCTCAAAGAATACCTGCCGGAACTCCAAAACCGGCGGGAGCCCCACGGACGAGGAGAAGGCTTGAGGGTCGGCCACATCGTCATCATTGCCGACAACAACCAGCCACGCAACACGTGGCCGCTGGGACGAGTCATAGCGGTCTACCCGGGAGCAGACGGAGTGGTCCGCGCAGTCGACGTGCAGACACAAGGGGGAGTCCTGCGCCGCCCCACGAAGAAGCTGGTGATCCTGCCCACGGAGTCGGCCGCCCTTCCAGCAGCAGGAGATGCGTCGCCACAACAGCCGACGCACGGCGGGAGAATGTACAGGACGGCCAACAAAACGCGGCTTAATAGTTAGAATATTCAAATATACTTTGTAACATATTGTTTAAAATAAATAAATTATGTATTAGTAATGGGAGTGCATGCAAGTGGTGGGTGACGTTTGTAATATTATGTAGCAAATAAATGACTATTTTCGGGGCTTCTTTTATTTAGAGGATAAGTAAATGTAGCATTTGATCGTAAGAAAATGTTAAAGAAGTGTATAGATTAAGCAAATAAATGTTTGTTTTGCCTTATTCTATTTAGGATAATAACTAAGAAATTTGTATGCATAGAAATATTAAAATAAAGAAGGGTAGATCGTACCAACTAGCATCGTCAAGTCGCGCCCATATGTTTGTCCTTATCACAAAGTTAGACTGTTTTACCCTGACCAGGTTGGAAAAGTTGTGCTCGTCTCAGCTATCGCTAGCTGAGACCAGCCAAATCGCACTTAAGCGAGCCTGGTCAGGGGCCAAATCGTAGTTCACCGGAGGATCCAGTACTAAGAAGCCCTAAAGGAAACCACAAGAAAACCACAAGAAGCCTACCCAGAAGGCTGAATATCGGCGGGCTTGACGCGGCTAGGCGGGAAAGTGTACCCAGTTGTACCGACAGTGGCGTTTCACTCCGACCACCCGTAACCACATAAGGCCGAGTAACCACATAGGCCGCGTAACCACATAGGGCCGTGTACCACTACGCGCCCTACGCCCTGCGCCCGTATCCCGCGCCGCCGAGTCGCCGTGCCCCGCGCCGTCGAGTCACCGGGTCGACGCGTCCAGCGCCTCGCGCCGCCGTGCCGCCGCGACGCCTACGTCCCGCGCCCCGCGCCCTGCGCCGCCGTACCGCCGCGACGCCTGTGTCCCGCGGCCCGCGCCCCGCGCCCGCGTCGCCGTACCGCCGCGCCCCGTGCCCCGCGGCCCGCGATCCGCGCTTGATCCCGCGCTCCGTGCTCGCGCTCGCGCCCCGTACCCGCGCACCGCGCTGCGCGCTCGCGAACGTAACGAGGCCCGCAACTAGTGACTGTACGTGGAAGCACTAGTGTTCACCGACCGCTGCACGACCGAGTCCTGACCGGCGCACATTTCGCGACGCGAATATCGCTCAAGAGTCGTGAAAATTGGTCCTTCGAGCCGGATACTGTGGACAGTCAGTGAAGTGAACGAACAATAAGTGAACATCAGTGCAACAGTGACTCAGTGCAACAGTGACTCAGTGCAACAGTGACTCAGTGCAACAGTGACTCAGTGCAACAGTGACTCAGTGCAACAGAGACTCAGTGCAACAGTGTCTCGGTGCAACGGTGACTCAGTGCAACAGTCTGTGACTCAGTGCTATAGTGACTCAGTGACTAAGTGATAGTGACTATGCCGTGCACAAGGTCCATGAGCGGAAAGACCGCTTCGCGAGAAAGGACATCGGCTGAACCGCTGAGGGATGCTGCGGCCGCCCAGATCGACAATGCACCCCGCCTCGATGCTGCTCAGGCTGAACGAGCAGCAAGCGCTATGCAGGCGAGGAGCACGGCGACCGCTCCGGGCAACTCGACGGTATCAGGCACGGCTACTACGAGTGGAGCTACGTCCACCGATAACACTGCCACTGATACGACCGCCACTGGAACCACGACTACTGGCATCGCGACCACTGATACAACATTTAAGAAGGGCAACTCAGAGACGACTGTAACTACAAGACTGGATCCTCCGGAAACAAGAAGGGCTCGAAGAATTAGGGAGGGCGCAGCCCAAACTGAACTACCAACCGCCCCCACCGCAGCAGCCTCCCAGAACCCTGTGGAAGAGAACAGGGACCCGTCCGAACAACGACAAGCATGTAAGTCGACAGTGATTAGTGTGGACCGGAGGTCGAAACATAAAGCAACCCGCCTAGCTAAAGCTAAAGAAGAATTGTTGTGGCTTCAAGTGCAATTAGCGGCCGCTCGTGTTGCTACAATAGAGGCCGAGGAAGAAGATGAAGATGATGATGACACCGTCATAACGCAGGAAGATACGGAGCAGCGAGTCACCGACTGGATCGAGGAGAGCGGCCGTCGGGTCGTGCCGGCTATTGCTGATCAGCCGCACATGGTAGACACTGCCTCATATCAAGCCCGCCGTGCTACAGCACCAGAACAGACGTTTGTCATCAGGGATCCCGAGCCAAGGTATGCACAGCAGCAACAGGCGCCGCCGCCGGAGTGCACAGAACGGCGCACTTTCGAGCAGCCCCAGCACACCTCGCAGCCAGCGAGACCTGCCCAACCAATGTACGTACCCCAGCCAGTGAATACGATAGTACCGGCGGGAGATGGAACAGTCGCCTTACAACAGAAGGTTGACTTAAGTGAATTAGCATCTGCGATAGCACTCGCAGCAAGAGGAGGACAACGACATCGCACAGAGCTACCGATATACAGCGGTTCGTACCAAGAATGGTTATCATTCAGAGCGGCCTATAAGGAATCTGAAGACGCCTACTCTGAATTAGAAAACTTAGCCCGCCTACGCCGAAGCCTGAAGGGAAGAGCAAAGGAAGCAGTTGAGGACCTGCTTATCTACAGCGCTCAGCCGGCTATTGTCATGAAGACTCTCGAGTCAAGGTTTGGACGACCAGATGCGATCGCCCTGGCAGAGATCGAACGCCTGAAGAGCTTGCCACGCCCTACAGACGCCCCGAGGGAACTCTGCATATTCGCAACGAGAGTGGCTAACATTGTGGCCACGCTTCGAGCACTCGAGAAGACACATTACCTCTACAGTCCCGAGGCTACAAAGGCGACCATCGAAAAGCTCACCCCGTCACTGCGATACAGGTGGTTCGACTTCGCAGCAGAGCAGAGTCAAGATGAAGCGGACCTTCCTAAGTTGGCGCGTTTCCTCCAGAGAGAAGCAGACAGATGTAGTATGTACGCGCAGCCAGAACAAGTGGAGATGACGCGAATAAATGAAGCCTCCGGCCGCGCTCCTGTAAGAAAACAGAAGACATACATCACATCTCAGAAGAGAACCGAACCCGAGTGTCCTGCATGTGGGAGGCAGGACCACCTTACCCCCGCTTGCCGCCATTTCAAGGAAATGGACGTGAACAAGCGGTGGGAATTTGCGAAGGAGAAAGCTTTGTGCTTCCGGTGTCTGAAGGGAAAACACCGGAAGTTCAACTGCCGCGCAAAACCGTGTGAAGAGAAGGGTTGTGGAAGATTGCACCACACCCTGCTACACGCCCACTCGAAGGAGGAAGACAAGGAAATAGTGGCTTCTACCTGGACACCGATAAAAACACAGGCGTACCTCAAGATTGTACCAGTGAGAGTCGTAGGACCGAAGGGCGCCGTAGACATACATGCCTTGTTGGATGATGGGTCCACCGTCACCCTTATTGATGAAGAAATAGCGCAGCGAACAGGAACCAGGGGACGAGTCGAACCCCTACATATAGAATCAATCGGGAATGAAGAAATGAGTGCATCGCAGTCACGACGGGTCACCGTAACATTGGTTGGAGCAGCTGGCAGGAAGAAGTTGAGGGCGAGAACGTTCGCCAACCTCCAGTTATCGGCCCAGCAAGTACGGGAAGAGGACATCAAGAGTTGTACTCACCTAAAGGACATACTAGGCGAGATAACTTATGCGAGCACAAGACCGAAGATGCTGATCGGGCAGGACAACTGGAGCCTCCTCCTGGCACAGGAGACCAGGAGGGGAAGACGTGATCAACCAGTTGCCTCACGCACGGCGCTAGGCTGGGTGCTGCACGGCGCCCACACCCGAATCACAGGACAACGTGTGCATTTTGTAAACCAACTTGGCGAATTAGAAAGGAAAATGGATGAAGAACTCAAGCATTATTTCACAATGGAGGCACTCACAGTGGAGCCGAGAAGACCTCAGAGCGACCCCGAGCAGCGTGCACTCCAACAACTTCAAGAAAGAACCACTAAATTGGAGAATGGTGCATACGAAACACGGCTTCTGTGGAAGAAGGAGCCGCCGCAAATGCCGAACAATAGAGAGAACGCCATCAAGAGGCTGTTCGCCACTGAAAAGAAAATAGATAAGGATCCCAACTTAAAGAAAAAATATGAAGACCAAATGGACGATTTGATAAAGAAGGGTTACGCAGAGAAGGCGCCACCCTACGCTGTTCCGGGGAAGTTATGGTATCTTCCCCACTTCCCAGTTCTCAATCCGATGAAGCCAGGGAAAGTGAGAGTGGTTCACGACGCCGCCGCCAAAACAGGAGGAGTCTCACTGAACGACCACCTTCTGACAGGCCCAGATTTACTGCAGTCATTGCCCGGCGTGCTGATGCGGTTCCGGCAGTACCCCATCGCTGTCACTGCAGATATAAAGGAAATGTTTATGCAAGTAAAAATAAAGGCTGAAGACCGCGATGCGCTGCGTTACCTTTGGAGAGGTCAACACCGAGGAGATCACCCGCCGGAAGAGTACCGAATGACCTCACTGATCTTCGGAGCCACTTCATCGCCAGCCACCGCCATCTTCGTCAAAGACGAAAATGCCAAGAGATATGAACAGACTCACCCGGAGGCATGCAAAGCTATAATAAGAAATCATTACGTCGACGACTATCTGCAGAGCTTTCGGGATCGAGACGAGGCGATCAGGACAGCGCGCGACGTAAAGTGGATACAACTGGAAGCCCACTACGAGCTAAGACAGTGGGCCTCCAACGACCCAGACATATTGAAAGAACTGGGGGAGGTCAGCGACACAGTGTCCACGACCAAAGCCCTTAATGATGGTGAAAAGACTGAACGAGTACTCGGTCTGATCTGGCGTCCCGATCGCGACGTTATTACATTCAATTTAGAAATGAAAAGACTCCCAGATAATATTTTGATTTCAGAAAAGCCCACGAAGAGACAACTGCTGAGGGTCGTCATGTCTCTCTACGACCCGCTCGGCTTCGCCTCGCCAGTCACAGCTCGGGCGAAGCAGATACTGCAGGAGACCTGGCGGAGAGGAACGGGCTGGGACGACCAGCTCGACGAGGACCTCGCAGACCAATGGCGGACCTGGCTGGGACATCTACTCTCACTCAAAGACTTAACGATCCCACGTTGTGTTCCAGGTTTCAGCGGGGCGCGCAGGAGAGAGCTCCACATCTTCGTGGACGCGAGCGAGGCTGCCTACGCTGCTGCGCTGTACTGGCGCACCGAGGACGCGATGGGGAAGATAGCCATCTCGCTGGTTCTTGCCAAGGCGAGAGTGGCCCCGCTGAAACTGACATCGATCCCGAGGCTCGAGCTGCAGGCGGCGCTGATAGGCGTCCGAATGGCGAACGCAGTAATAGAAGAACACGACGAGAAGCCAGATCAGAGGGTGTTCTGGACGGACTCCAAGACCGTGCTCACCTGGCTGCGAAGAGGAGCACGCGCCTACAAGCCGTTCGTCGCGCACAGACTCGCCGAGATCGAGGAGCACACCAGAGTGGCAGAATGGAGATGGGTGCCTACCAGTTTGAACGTCGCAGACGACGCCACCAGAGACGTGCCATGCACATTTAACTCAGAACATAGATGGTTCCGAGGTCCCGCCTTCCTGAAGGGACCAGAAGAGGAATGGCCAAGAGAGATCAATAAGGAGGAAGAGATACACACAGGCGAAGAATCGGTGATGACTATAAGGGCCCGTCACCGGCGGGAGAGTATATTAGAAGCTGTCCCCGACTTCACCCGCTTCTCGCGTTGGGAACGACTGCTGCGAACGACGGCGCGAGTAGTTCAATTCATAAACATAATTAAAAGGAAAACACAACGGGTTAATTACGCCCGCACGAAGAGAAATAAATTGGAAGACCCGGATTACACTGGAAAAAGAAGAAGAGAGGTTAGTAAAACTCTCAAAGAAGAGAAAGAATCGAGAGGAAAGAAGACTCTCAATTTTATCAAGCTGCCAGCCGAGCAACTCATAGAAGCCGAAAAACTTTTAGTCCGCGCCGTTCAGGAAGACGCTTTCGCAGAAGAACTAGAGGATCTGCGACACGGGCGCCGCGTGAGTAACCAGAGCAAGCTCAGAGCTTTGGCTATAGACATGCAAGCCGGGCTCATCGTCATAAGGTCTCGCATAAACAAGTTGGAAGACGTCGCAGAAGAGACAAAGAGGCCTGCCGTGCTGGACGGGAGACACCACATCTCTCGTCTCTTCATAGAAGATGCCCACCGTAGACACCACCACCAAGGGGTGGAGGCAACCATTAGCCACTGCCGACAACGTTTCCACATAATCGGCGTGCGTCCAGTCGCGAGGCAAATTGTACGGGGATGTCTGCCCTGTCGAGTGCGCAAAGCCGCGCCTCCGGAACCAGCTACGGGGAACCATCCGCCGAGTCGGCTCGCTCACCATCAGCGAGCCTTCACCTATGCAGGCGTCGACTACTTCGGTCCGCTGCAAGCCACGATGGGGAGGGCCACGGTCAAACGGTACGTGGCTCTCTTCACCTGCCTCACGACGAGAGCGGTCCACCTGGAGCTGGCCGCCAGCCTCACCACCGATTCGGCAGTCATGGCTCTGCGCAGAATGATTGCGCGCAGAGGCTGCCCCAAGGAGATATGGAGCGACAACGGCACCAACTTGCAGGGAGCCGATAAAGAGCTCCGGCAAGCGATCGACGAGGCCACCGAGTTCGAAGCGTCAAGAAAGAAGATCGTCTGGAAATACATCCCGCCGAGCGCGCCCTACATGGGAGGGGCCTGGGAGCGCATGGTGCGCTCTGTGAAGACCGCACTCGCGGCGGTCACGTCGGGGCGAGCGGTGAGCGACGAGATACTCGCCACCCTTCTCGCCGAAGCGGAGCTGACGGTCAACAGCCGTCCGCTCACACACGTCAGCGTCGACCCAGAGGATCCCGATCCGCTGACGCCAAACCACTTCATCCTGCTTGGTCCAGCCCACGAGCCGCCGATGGGGGTCTCCTCAGACAGAGACCTCCTCGGGCGGACACACTGGCGCGCCTCGCAGCGCCTCGCCGACATGTTCTGGGGCCGATGGCTCAAAGAATACCTGCCGGAACTCCAAAACCGGCGGGAGCCCCACGGACGAGGAGAAGGCTTGAGGGTCGGCCACATCGTCATCATTGCCGACAACAACCAGCCACGCAACACGTGGCCGCTGGGACGAGTCATAGCGGTCTACCCGGGAGCAGACGGAGTGGTCCGCGCAGTCGACGTGCAGACACAAGGGGGAGTCCTGCGCCGCCCCACGAAGAAGCTGGTGATCCTGCCCACGGAGTCGGCCGCCCTTCCAGCAGCAGGAGATGCGTCGCCACAACAGCCGACGCACGGCGGGAGAATGTACAGGACGGCCAACAAAACGCGGCTTAATAGTTAGAATATTCAAATATACTTTGTAACATATTGTTTAAAATAAATAAATTATGTATTAGTAATGGGAGTGCATGCAAGTGGTGGGTGACGTTTGTAATATTATGTAGCAAATAAATGACTATTTTCGGGGCTTCTTTTATTTAGAGGATAAGTAAATGTAGCATTTGATCGTAAGAAAATGTTAAAGAAGTGTATAGATTAAGCAAATAAATGTTTGTTTTGCCTTATTCTATTTAGGATAATAACTAAGAAATTTGTATGCATAGAAATATTAAAATAAAGAAGGGTAGATCGTACCAACTAGCATCGTCAAGTCGCGCCCATATGTTTGTCCTTATCACAAAGTTAGACTGTTTTACCCTGACCAGGTTGGAAAAGTTGTGCTCGTCTCAGCTATCGCTAGCTGAGACCAGCCAAATCGCACTTAAGCGAGCCTGGTCAGGGGCCAAATCGTAGTTCACCGGAGGATCCAGTACTAAGAAGCCCTAAAGGAAACCACAAGAAAACCACAAGAAGCCTACCCAGAAGGCTGAATATCGGCGGGCTTGACGCGGCTAGGCGGGAAAGTGTACCCAGTTGTACCGACAGTGGCGTTTCACTCCGACCACCCGTAACCACATAAGGCCGAGTAACCACATAGGCCGCGTAACCACATAGGGCCGTGTACCACTACGCGCCCTACGCCCTGCGCCCGTATCCCGCGCCGCCGAGTCGCCGTGCCCCGCGCCGTCGAGTCACCGGGTCGACGCGTCCAGCGCCTCGCGCCGCCGTGCCGCCGCGACGCCTACGTCCCGCGCCCCGCGCCCTGCGCCGCCGTACCGCCGCGACGCCTGTGTCCCGCGGCCCGCGCCCCGCGCCCGCGTCGCCGTACCGCCGCGCCCCGTGCCCCGCGGCCCGCGATCCGCGCTTGATCCCGCGCTCCGTGCTCGCGCTCGCGCCCCGTACCCGCGCACCGCGCTGCGCGCTCGCGAACGTAACGAGGCCCGCAACTAGTGACTGTACGTGGAAGCACTAGTGTTCACCGACCGCTGCACGACCGAGTCCTGACCGGCGCACATTTCGCGACGCGAATATCGCTCAAGGGTCGTGAAAACATTCAGTAGTTTTTACGTGAAAGAGTAACAAACATCCATACATCCATACATCCACACATACAAACTTTCGCCTTTATAATAGTAGTAGGATATCATCATTATCATCATTTGTCAAATAAATAAACATGAGATTGTACGAGTCCTTCGAACAAAGATTGGTCCTTCGAGGCTGGAACTAACATTGGTTCTTCGACCCAGATATTTTTTTCTGCGCTGATCCTCTTTGTATGGGTCAGAGGAAGTCCTACCATGATCATCATTGAATGAGGCTTTCAAATATTGGTTCTTCGTACCGGATTTATTTTTTATGTTCACATAGTACCCTGCTCCCATCTCTTCATCTCATAGGTCTTGGCTGCCGGTTTGAAACACCATTTTTAATGTGATTGTATGAGGCTATGGAATGAACATTGGTCCTTCGAGCCGGATATTAACTTTGGTCCTTCGAGCCGGATACTTACATTGGTCCTTCGAGCCAGATACCAACATTGGTCCTTCGAGCCGGATTTTTTTTACTCTCCTGCTGTCTACCATCAGGACCCACCTCCACATCAGCCCTCCGGCGGCGGACCTGCAGCATGAACACCCCGCCGAGCAGCACGTAGCCCACGTTGGAGTACACGTGGTTGAAGTCCGACAGCGTGCCCAGCGGGTGCGCGCAGAGGAAGTTGTAGTAGCAGAGGTCCTGGTCGCCGGTTTCATTCATCACTGTACGAGACCATGGAAAGAACATTGTTCCTTCTAGCCAGATACTAACATGGTCCTTTGAGCCGGATACTAACATGGTCCTTCGAGCCGGATACTAACATTGGTCCTTCGAGCCGGATACTAACATTGGTCCTCCGAGCCGGATACTAACATTGGTCCTTCGAGCCGGATACTAACTTTGGTCCTTCGAGCCGGATACTAACATTGGTCCTTCGAGCCAGATAATTTTCTATTTTTATTTGGTCCTTCGAGACGGATAATTGTACAAGTACCCACCTCCACATCAGCCCTCCGGCGGCGGACCTGCAGCATGAACACCGCGCCGAGCAGCACGTAGCCCACGTTGGAGTACACGTGGTTGAAGTCCGACAGCGTGCCCAGCGGGTGCGCGCAGAGGAAGTTGTAGTAGCAGAGGTCCTGGTCGCCGGTCTCATTCATCACTGTACGAGACCATGGAAAGAACATTGTTCCTTCTAGCCAGATACTAGCATTGATCTATTAAGCCAGATACTAACTTTGGTCCTTCGAGCCCGATACTAACTTAGGTCCTTCGCGCCGGATACTAACATGGTCCTTCGAGCCAGATATTAATATTGGTCCTTCAAGCCAGATACTAACATTGGTCCTTCGAGCCGGATAATTGTACAAGTACCCACCTCCACATCAGCCCTCCGGCGGCGGACCTGCAGCATGAACACCGCGCCGAGCAGCACGTAGCCCACGTTGGAGTACACGTGGTTGAAGTCCGACAGCGTGCCCAGCGGGTGCGCGCAGAGGAAGTTGTAGTAGCAGAGGTCCTGGTCGCCTGTTTGTATCATCATTGTACGAAACCTTGGAACGAACATTGATCCTTCGAGCCGGATACTAACTTTGGTCCTTCGAGCCGGATACTAACTTTGGTCCTTCGAGCCGGACACTAACTTTGGTCCTTCGAGCCGGATACTAACTTTGGTCCTTCGAGCCAGATAATTTTCTATTTTTTTTTATTCCCGTGCTGTCTACTATCAGGACCCACCTCCACATCAGCCCTCCGGCGGCGGACCTGCAGCATGAACACGGCGCCGAGCAGCACGTAGCCCACGTTGGAGTACACGTGGTTGAAGTCCGACAGCGTGCCCAGCGGGTGCGCGCAGAGGAAGTTGTAGTAGCAGAGGTCCTGGTCGCCGGTTTGGATCATCATTGTAGGAGACCATGGAACGAACTTTGGTCCTTCGAGCCGGATACTAACTTTGGTCCTTCGAGCCGGATACTAATATTGGTCCTTCGAGCCGGATACCAACAATGGTCCTTCGAGCCGGATACTAACTTTGGTCCTTCGAGCCGGATACAAACTTTGGTCCTTCAAGCCGGATAATTGTACAAGTACCCACCTCCACATCAGCCCTCCGGCGGCGGACCTGCAGCATGAACACGGCGCCGAGCAGCACGTAGCCCACGTTGGAGTACACGTGGTTGAAGTCCGACAGCGTGCCCAGCGGGTGCGCGCAGAGGAAGTTGTAGTAGCAGAGGTCCTGGTCGCCGGTTTCATTCATCACTGTACGAGACCATGGAAAGAACATTGGTCCTTCGAGCCGGATACTAACTTTGGTCCTTCGAGCCGGATACTAACTTTGGTCCTTCGAGCCGGATACCAACTTTGGTCCTTCGAGCCGGATAATGTTACAAGTACCCACCTCCACATCAGCCCTCCGGCGGCGGACCTGCAGCATGAACACCCCGCCTAGGAGCACGTAGCCCACGTTGGAGTACACGTGGTTGAAGTCCGACAGCGTGCCCAGCGGGTGCGCGCAGAGGAAGTTGTAGTAGCAGAGGTCCTGGTCGCCGGTTTGATTCATCATTGTACGAGACCAGGGAACGAACATTGGACCTTCTAGCCAGATACTAGCATTGGTCTATTAAGCCAGATACTAACACTGGTCCTTCGAGCCGGATACTAACTTTGGTCCTTCGAGCCAGATACTAAATTTGGTCCTTCGAGCCAGATAGTAACTTTGGTCCTTCGAGCCGGATACTAACATTGGTCCTTCGAGCCGGATTTTTTTACTCTCCTGCTGTCTACCATCAGGACCCACCTCCACATCAGCCCTCCGGCGGCGGACCTGCAGCATGAACACCGCGCCGAGCAGCACGTAGCCCACGTTGGAGTACACGTGGTTGAAGTCCGACAGCGTGCCCAGCGGGTGCGCGCAGAGGAAGTTGTAGTAGCAGAGGTCCTGGTCGCCGGTTTGGAAGACCATCTGGGGGGAGGAGGGTAAGTGAGTGAATGAAGTCAGTTGGAATAATATCTGAGGGGGGGGGTGAGGGAATAATATCGTCAATAACGTCATAAAATTGATATATAAATAAATAAAGACGTCATTATTATGGAAGCAATAAGAAAAGAATATTTTCGTTTTATCGGCTAGGTGTGTTACTTACTACCAATATCTGTCACTAATAGCCATAATACATATTAGTCTCAAAACACACTTGGCCGAAAATACGGCCTGATTACGCTTGCAATGTATTTTAAAATATTAATGACACACCATGCCGACTTTACGTTGCGTTTTATCGTAAAGAAAATGCATTGTAAGCTTGTCACGCCGCAATTCGGCCGCGTTTATTCGGCTAGGTGTATTTCTACACTAACAGTCATAGTTTAAGCTCACCCGCTGGTAGGTGAAAAGCAGTTGGACTACTGGTAGAGCGTAGACCAGGGCCATAGTCAGCGAACTCCAGAAATACCTGACGAAACCACACAACACAAATATTTATTGCACTAATAAAGTATCAGCCTATCAATGTCCTACTGCAGGGAAAATGTCTCGATCATTTGAAGTTACCTTGTTACGACGATCTTAGGAGAAGGGTAATTTGTGAAGTGATCGTTTCAGCCGCCTCGTTGGTGCAGTGGTTTCAGCGCTGCGATGTGCTCAAAACCTCGGAGGTTGTGTGTTCGAATCCCGCAGGGAACACTTTAATTTTGTGATGGTTTTCCCAGTTTGATTAGGACAGTGTCACGTTAAGCCGTTTGTCCCGTCTTTGATCCAAATTGTCTGGTTGCCCTTGTTACGTACGTAACCCTTTTGCGGAGGTGAGACGACAGTCGCTCCATTGTGACTACATTGTGATTGTCTAGTCAATTCAAAAACAGAGTCACAGCGTACCCTGGGCTCCAAGGCAATGGCCGAGGATGCAACTGGGAGAGGCGCTAGGACTATGATGATGAGTGATAGTTTCAGCCGACACACGGCTATACCAGTCGAGCAGCCAATTCCCGGCTGAAGCCTTACCTGTCTAGTTACAGCGGGTGATCTAGCTCGGGGACCGAGGTCCTTACAACACTGTGTTGGTGTAGTCGTATATAGGCACCGTGCGTAGCGATGACTCTGCCATCTCGTGACTCATATTCAAAGCTTTTAAATCGCAATTTCGGTAGTTCTACTGTCAAACCACGTAAAAACACGATGCCTTATTCTGCCATCTAGTGACTCATATTCGAAACTTTCACGCTAAATGTCAAATTTTACTGTCAAACCACAGAAAAAAAATCGGGATTTTAGCGCCCTCTATAGTTTCTGCACGGTGCCTATATGCTAAGTCGCGGCGGAAACTCTGCTAGCGCGATGTAGGTTTGTATCGAAATATCGTAGTACGTGTCTGCACCATCTGTTGAGTTATATCGGAATTTCTCCTTTGTGGTGATGTAGATAGATGTCGCCACGATAGTTTCACCAAGCTGTTTAGCCGATTCCCGGCTGAAGCATTACCTGTCTAGCCGACGGCCGTGCGCGGCGGCGGGGACGCGGCTGAGCCCAGCCAGAGTCAGCGGCTGCGTCAATTGTCCATCCCACTCCCGTATTGATTCTGAGTCTGCAATGAATTATATTATTTAAATTATACTAATGTAATAATAAATAATAAATAAATTCATTGGACTAACACACCAATTGCCTAGCCCCAAACTAAGCTCGAAGCTTGTACTATGGATGCTAAGAAACGGATAGACATACATAAATACTTTTTTATACATCCATGACTCGAGTACAAATGCCGATGTTCATCACACAAACATTTGCCCCTAGCGGGATTCGAACCCGCGACCTTTGGTTTTGTAGCCAGGGTCTCTAGCCACTCGACCAACAGGCCCGTCAAATAATAAAGCGAAGAGTTTGGGGTAATCATGATTACATTACAAATAAGTTTTTAATTATTATTGTTTATGTTATAGGGAGGCAAACGAACAAGCGGATCACCTGATGGTAAGTTATCACTACTGCTCATAGACATCAACAACCGTACAAGGGTTGCAGATGCGTTGCCTGCCTTTAAGACCCATACCCTCCCCGACTGAGCTCTGGCGACCTTACTCACCAGCAGAAACATAGCAGAACAGTTACAAAGTGCTACTTCACTTTGGTCTTCTGTAAGGAAGTACCTCCAGTACTTCCCCAGTCGAATAATTATTTTGCATTTAGATGAAAGTTTGTTCATATTTTTTTCTCAAATTCAAAACTCTCAAAACCACTTTAATTCTCAAAACTTTTCTTTTCATTTTTATTTATTTTATTGTGAATCTCTTTCATTAATATTTCACGTTCCTAATCTGTTCCTTTGTTGTTACATATTTTTTATCAAGAGGCGGGGCCTGGTGGATTGTAATACAGGTATTTCTACCTAGTACAAACATCAGCTCCCACAAACTCTGACTGTAAATATCTGTACACTAGTTTTTAAGATCTTCTTTGTTTGTGGAGAGAGAAATAAATACATTATTATTTATTTATATTTATTTACCAAATAATACTCACTAAGCGACAATCGATGCGCTCACAGCTGAAATCACGGCGGTATCGGTCTTAACATTGTTCGATTTCTTAGCATCGTGCAGCGTTGAAATAGTTCTTACAGAATAATAATACCCTCCGGCCGTATTCGGCCATGGCGGCCGATCTTACGATCAGCCAGGTACGCAGGATATATTATAGTGCACAAGTGAGTGCGCAAGCACAGGTGCACTCTCTATTCCTTCACTCTCATAATTCGGTGGGACAGTAGTCTGACACGACCGTAGAGAGATCAGGCGCAGGACCAACGGCTTAACGTGCCTTCCGAAGCACGGAGGAGCTCGAGATGAAATTTTTCGGTCACCCATCCGATGACTGGCATCTGCGAACGTTGCTTAACTTTAGCAACCGCAAAATACTAAAAGTACAGTCACCGATTACACAGCCGTGATTCATAAAAACCGTGGTCGCAGCCACGGTTTTTATGACATTTGCGCTTAGTGAATCGCACGTAAGGTCTTACCATCATCCCATTGGCTGGTTGCGGGTCCAGGGGCTTCGCTGGCGGCCGACGCTGAAGCCTCCTCCCGGGAACTGGAAGGACCAGGTTCTTCTACGATCACCACCTCTTCCACTACGACATGGAAACAAAATTGGTGATTACTCGTAAGGAATAAGTATGAGCGCTTGGGTTTGGGACCTTGTGTATTTGGGACCTTGTATACTTGGGACCAGGTGCTCTCGGGACTGTGTACATTTGGGACCATTTGCATTTGGGACCAACTCCATTAAGGTCCACATGAACTTGGGACCACTTACTATTCGATCCACTTGCATTTGGGACCACATTTATTTGGGACCATGCACATTTAAGACCGAGTGCATTTGGAAACACTAATATTTCGGACTACATGCAATTGGGACCACTTGCACTCACCTGTGGTGCATCGACAGTGCACCAGCGGCAGTATGATCGTCAGCACCGCCACAGCCACCATCAGGGCGAGCAGGGCGAGTGATCCCGTGAGGTACTCCACGTAGGATGACCACGTGCCTTAGAGACACGTTCTTATTGGGTTGTTTCGTGGTTGGAATCACTTGATGAATCATAGGCCATGTGCAAGATAGTTAATGTTTGTTTGGGACCATGTGTATTAGGGACCAGGTGCTTTTGGGACCACATAGTTTGGCTCCACAAGCATTTAGCACCACTTCCTTTTGGGACCACATACTTTTGGGACCACTTACTTTTGGGACCACATACTTTTGGGACCACTTACTTTTGGGACCACTTACCTTTGGGACCACAAACCATTGGGTCCACTTAACTTTAGGACCACATTTATTTGGGACCATGTACACTTTAGACCAGTGCATTTCGGACCACTCACCTGTGGTGCAGCGGCAGTGCACCAGCGGCAGGATAATCGCGAGCACCGCCACGGCCACCATCAGGGCGAGGAGCGCGAGTGACCCCGTGAGGTACTCGACGTAGGATATTGTCGCTAGGACTCGGAACCTGAGGAGGTAAGGTTAAAGTTACCGAAAACACTATTTTAATCAAAAGAAACCAATCCACTCAAAAAACACTCCTTTCATCAAAAGAAACCTATTCACCTTTTCTTAGGTTTCCTTCTCATCACTGACATTTTCATGCTACATCTCGTGCTCTATGCACTATTCAAAAAATTGGCCAAGTGCCAGTCGGACTCCCGCACTGAGGGTTCCGTACAAATTCTATTTTTGACGTATTAAAAAAACTACTGAATAGATTTCGTTCGAACTAATTTTCGTTGGTAGTTTTTATGGTAATGTACATTATATATTTATTTCAGATTTATCATCCTCTTACTTTAGAAGTTAGAGGGGGGGGGACACACTTTTTTCCACTTTGGAAGAGTCTGTCACGCAAAGTATTCACTTAAGAAAAAAATGAGCTTAGAAACCTCCATATATTTTTTAAAGAACTATCCATATATATCCCACACGTATATGTTCAATGAAAAAAAATATTTTTAGTTTCAGTTCTAACTATGGGGACCCCCATTTTTTTATTTTTTTTTCTATTTTCGTATGAAAACCTTGTTGCGGTTCACAGAATACATCTACTCACCAAGTTTCAATAGTATAGTACTTATAGTTTCGGAAAAAAGTGGCTGTGACAGACTGGCGGACAGACAGACAGACAGACAGACAGACAGACAGACAGACATGACGAATCTATAAGGGTTCCGTTTTTTTGCCATTTTGGCTACGGAACCCTAAAAAACTCCTACGCCTACCAATATCAAGGTCTCATGATGACAGCAATCACTGCGTTCAAATCTTCAACAATTGTTTTAGTGGAGTGCCGTAAGGCATAAAAATGGTCAAACCTCGGAATCCAGGGCCAGTCAATGAATCTGAATAAAAACTTTGAAAATATGTTTTTAATAGTATATAGAAAAATATTAAAAAAAAATTTTTACGCGCTCTCCATTTTTTTTTTTTTATAAACAATTATTAATTTTTTGGAGTTTTTGTTAGCTCTAAGGCAAATTATTTGCATATATCCACGTTCAAGACGTACAGGGGCCTTGGTTAAACGAAGATATTTATTAAAATATAACTAGCGGCCGCCCGCGACTTCGTCCGCGTGGATATCGGTTTTCATTATACGAATGTTTTTTCCCGCTAACTCCCGTTCCCGTGGGAATTTTGCAATATCCTTTTGCAACTAAGCATTAAGTTTACTAAGGGACATGCATGCAAAATTTCAAGCGTCTAACTTAAGTAGTTTAGATTTTTCATACAAACTTCCACCCCCCCATATCAGGGAAGTGGGGGGTTGGAATGGGTCAAAAAGTAGCCTATGATACTCTCCATCCCTTCAACTATCTCCACTTAAAAAATCACGTCAATTCGTCGCTCCGTTTTGCCGTGAAAGAATTAATTTTATCTGTAATAAATTATATGTGCAGAGTAACATCAATGTTAATTATTAGATTATCTTAAAAAAATACGGCAAAACAGAGCGACGAATTGACGTGATTTTTTAAGTGGAGATAGTTGAAGGGATGGAGAGTAACATAGGCTACTTTTTGACCCATACCAACCCCCCACTTCCCTGAAATGGAGGGGTGTAAGTTTGTATGAAAAATCTAAACTACTTAAGTTAGACGCTTGAAATTTTGCATGCATATCCCTTAGTAAACTTGATGCTTAGTTGCAAAAGGATATTGCAAAATTCCCACGGGAACGGGAGTTAGCGGGAAAAAACATTCGTATAATGAAAACCGATATCCACGCGGACGAAGTCGCGGGCGGCCGCTAGTTATATTTTAATAAACATCTTCGTTTAACCAAGGCCCCTGTACGTCTTGAACGTGGATATATGCAAATAGTTTGCCTTAGAGCTAACAAAAACTCCAAAAAAATAATAATTGTTTATAAAAAAAAAAAAATCGAGAGCGCGTAAAAATTTTTTTTTAACATTTTTCTATATACTATTAAAAACATATTTTCGAAATTTTTATTCAGATTCATTGACTGGCCCTGGATTCCGAGGTATAAACCTTACGGCACTCCACTATTTAGAAAATAAACCAAGAAAGAAAGCACACTTGGCACAGAGAACATTGTTTAATTGGCACAGAAAATAATAATACCCTTCCAGCCGTTTTCTAAACATGGCAGCCGATCTGACGATCAGCCAGGATATTATAGTGCACAATTGAGTGCGCAAGCACAGGTGCACTCCCTATTTCCTCACTCTCATAGTTCCGACAGCAATCTGATATAACTTTAGAGAGATCGGGCGCAGGACCAACGGCCTATCGTGATTTTTCTCTCTAGCAACAATACTCACCTGCAGAAAAACATCACAACAGTTACGAAGTGCTACTTCACTGTGATCTTCTGTAAGGTGGAGGTACTTCCCCAGACGAGTGGCTCATTCGAGTGGAAGTTCCACTAAGCTCTACCTCTCTTTCAATACCTGTCTGAATACGCTGTTATACCTGAATGTCTTAACCCTGTTGGTTTTATCCACGGAGCCACCTGTCTCCCCCGTGCAAACGTCGTCATTTTCACGAACTATGAAGACTATGTAGAACCCTTGAGGGAACATCGATTGCTGGAACAAAGGGGCCGTCCATTAATCACGTAGCATTTTAACTGCCCCTCCCCCTTGGTTCAAGACTACCCCCCTCCCCCTACTCTATATCACGTGTATATTTAGTACCTACCTAGAAATAATTATAATTTTAAAATATTTTTTTATAAAATGCAGGTTAAAGTCCCATCAAACTATAATAATAACCATAACAGGTAAACAGAAAGATTGGACTGACATAAAAATAATGAATGAAATGCGAAAAACATTAAGTTAGTAGTAGGTAATAGCATGAAAACAACTCTCTTATCTCTCCCCCTTACCCCCCTTGTAATATATATATTTTTTTTATATACATATATTATAGGGCAGCAAACGAGCAGACGTATTGCCTGATGGTAAGCAATCAACGCCGCCCATGGACACTCGCAACACCAGAGGAGTCACAAATGCGTTGCCGGCCTTTTAAAAGGGAGTACGCTCTTTTCTTGAAGGTGAGTATTTCGTGATTTTTTTATGGATTTTGACAGGCAGGGAATGGGCTGACTTAGGTGATAGAATTTTTATCCCGATTAAATGCTCCCATGGGATAAACCAAAATCCACGCGTCCGAAGTCGCGGGCGGCCGCTAGTATATCTATAATTCATATATATTTATCTGTAATACGTACCGTGAGCGTGATCCCTCCCTTAGTAGTCATGGTGAGATGGTACCCCTGGTACAGGACGTCGCGCTCGTTGTCGAACACTGGACACTGCGGAATGAGGTAACCAACAATCATATGGGGATTAGATACACTCGTGGAAAGACGTTTAGAGCATTTTGTAATACAAAAGTTTCTTAAGTGCAATATATCTTTGTCTTAGTTATATTTGCTTTTGTAAGTGCGATTACAGTGATCCTTTTAATCATGAGCGTACGATACTAAAAATGAAGCAATTTTGTGCTGTATAGATAGAATACCTTTTTCCCGTCAAGAAAGAATTTGATAAAAGAGATATCTGAAAAACAAATCCTTTATTATTATGATTATAGCAATAACTAGTAATGTACAAGCCTTGAGGCTTCAAGTTAATTTTTCAAGGCTCGAGGCGAAATGGCAAGACTCAGTGAGTTCGGGAGGCTCAGAGTCTCGAGTCTAGTCTCAGAGAGAGATCTCTGCTCGACTCAAGCCTTCAAAAGGGTTCGAGCCTTCAAAAGGACTCGAACCTTCAAAAGAACTCAAACTTTCTAAAAATATCGAGTCTTTAAAAAGAACTCAAAAAAGCTTTCAAAAAAGCTCTAGCATTGAAAAATACTTCCAAGTCGTCTAGCACCACCGTACAAAAACAGAGCGAGCCATAAAAAAAATTCAGCCTCTGCGAAAGTTTAACTTTAGGTTTAACTTAGTTTAACTTTAAGTCTTAACTTTAGCAATCGCAGGCCGAGCTCACTACTGTGCAATCAAGCGCCTCAATATTATCCTCTTTGATATTCTTAGGACTCAATAAGGAGTCCGACGGGCACGTGGTCCCTGTGGGTATTAGTATGGGGGCCCTGCGAGTTTCCATAGGGGGTCCTGTGTGTACTCACCGAGTTGTTCTGTATGGAGACGGTGGCGCAAATGTCGTCGTCTGAATCTATCATCAGCACTATGCTTTTTGGTATCGTGTAGTTGAACCTACGGACAAGTTAGACAACGGTTAGTGTGGTGGTCAAGAAGTTGTCTATTAGACCAGAGGCCGCGGGTTCGATCTCCGCACAGGACAAACATTTGTGTGCATGAAAATGTCTGTTTGTCCTGGTGTGGGTGTTATTTGTATCTATTTAAGTATATATGTATTACCTCTGGTTGATTCTGATATCTGTTTACACAAGTGCTTATAAAAAAAGGAAATTTATTTATTTGAAGTGACAGCGACTTAATATAACAAAGGCATGTAATAATGTTAATTTTACATTTAGCTTACATTTCAGAAAATAAACTGTACCTATGTTTCAGTGTAAAAAAATGCTGGTAAATCTAAAAATAAATTAAATAATAAAGTCCTAATCGGGAATAACTTATAAAATTTTCTCACATTCGGATTCTTACCTCGGCAGGTACTGTATTCTGCCCCCCACAGAAACATTCTTAGGCGAGGAATCGAACGAGAAGTAGTAGTACTTCGGCGTGCTCGGCTTAACCAACACTTCTACCTCCTGTGAAAGCAATGTCATTAGTTAAATATACATTCCTAGCAGTACGGAACCCTTTAGGATTCGTCATGTCTGTCTGTCTGTCCGCCAGTAGGCCACTTTTTTCCGAAATTATACTGTTACAGCACTATGCTGTTGAAACCTGGTAGGTATATAGATGAATTCTGTGAAACGCATTAAGACTCCCACACGAAAAATGAACAAAATAAATAAATTGTGGTTACTTATAGATATAAATTATTTATTTGTTACTGTCTGCCCGCGACGTCGTCCGCGTGGAGAAGCCTATATGAAGGTAGCCTTTATTCTTTCCCAGTGCCAAATTTCATCAAAATTGATTGAGAGTTTTAAGCAGGAAAGCGTTACAGACAGACAGAATAACCGAATTACAGAAAAGTACATATAAGTAGAGATTAATTGAAGTTAATATTAAGCTCTCCATCAACTTATGAGGCCCTTACTTTATCCACTTCAACGTAGAAGTCGGTGACGCGCCGCACTTTGATCTGAGCCGTCAGGTTGAGCGGACTCCGCGTCGTAACTTGCAGGGACGGACGATTCACCGACGTTATGTCTGCAGAAGAAAGAAATAAAGAAATAAATAAAATATTGGTACTTGATTCAAGTACCAACACCTCGATGGTTAAGTGGTTTTAGTACCGGGCCGTGATGTCGAGGTCTTGGGTTCGATTCCCGGGTCGCGCAAAATTTGTGTTGATTTTTCTGAACACAACCGGGGTTTGTGATCACAACCCGCATTTGGCAAGCGTGGTGATTAAGCCAAAACCCATCTTTGTAACGAAAACATGATTTCAAATGATGGAGGCCTTTGCCCTGCAGTGGGACATTAATAGGCTGATACGTTTTATTAGTACTTTAACACGGAGCGACGAGTACGCAGGATAAATTATATTGCACAAGTGAGTACACAAACGCAAGTGCACTCCCTATAATCACTCTCATAGTTGGGTGTGACAGCAATCTGACACGACCGTGGAGAGATCAGGCGCAGGAACGACGGCTTTACGTGGTTTCCCGAGGCACGGGGGTGTAATTACACCGCCAACGTCCAATCTCCGGACGGTATGTGTGTTATCACAACAGGAAAATTAGTATGTATTTAATCGGTCCGACCCGGATTCGAACTCAGGACCTCCGGCGCGGCCGCCGCATTAGAGTGCGACACACCAGCCACTGCGCCAGGCAGTAGCTTACAGATATATTGCCATAGCATATATCGTTTGTAATGACCTCAAGAATGTCTTTTCATGAGCACTTACTGGGTCCAGCATCATGAGGGCAGAGGGTCCGTGAGACATCGTTGAACTGAAGCACCGCAGTCTTCGTCGCCACCACCAGCGGTAGTTCCCATGAAGACACTCCTGGTGGACATAAGAGAGGAAAGCACATTGAATTAAATAATAAATAATAACAATAAATAATGCTTTATTTCAAACTCACATCACTGTAACACCATTTTTTCAGTTTTACTGTTTTATCACTTGGTGCAGTATAGGACCGGCTGTGATCTTAGGTCGAGAGGGATAGTCATGAATGGAGGGGTCGTTATAGTATTGTTTGTCTCTAATTTTATGCTATGTTTGTTTTCCTGGATTGAGAGGTCGTCACTTGAATGAAGTAATATTCTAATTTTTACCTGATTTGTTGGCGAGAGGGTTAACAATTTATCATTCCACAACCATTGGTTCATTCCTTTGACGCTGTTAAAACTGTTTTAGCGGTTTATATTAGTAAATTCGTGAATTTTATAACACTTTTCTGTTGTCGAAATAAACAAAACCTTGTCAAATAAGAACGGTGTCAGTTTGACAGCGACACCTGACATTTGACGTTTACGTGCGCTGCGTTTTATTTTTACAAGCGTAGGCGCTAATTGTTTTTAGTCTGTTAAAATGTATAATGTTTAATATCTAATTTTGCTAAGCTAGGGTTTGTCGGAATGAATTGATTTTCCGAAGTCTTCCAAATTAATTATTCTAAAGTATTTTTAGTAGATTGTGTCTATGGTTGAGTTTTTGGCATCTTTTTGTTTCTCGTTTGTCTATGGGTGGGTGAGCGATGACAAGTCTTTTTGATGAGGATCGCCATCCCTAGAGTGAAGTGGACGAGTAATCTTGTGGCTGTCTCCCGGAGGAGCCCTTTTTATATCCACCAAATGCGGTGAAGTTTCGTCCCGCGTCTTCCCAGATGCATTGTGCACCGTGCGCCCAATAAAATGATCGTTTGATTTACCTGTGCTCCGGCCAAAGAGTCTCTTTGTGAGCTGCAAATCCCAGTGTTCTGGGCTCCATAGACCGGCTAAAAAGCCTTTTGGGTGTGAATGTCGGCAGCTCGGTGTGCCGTAGACGTGGCGTGGACACGTGGTACCTCCCGCCTGTCAAAATGTCGACGGTGAGCTGGTCCCAGAACCGATTTTGCATTGGCTCGGAGTCAAGGTACTGATGGCAATGGATTTAATCATTTAGGGCCGTATTTATTTCAATTTAACAAGTGTTCAACTTCCCCGTGTTGACTTCTCGGTCGAGGCCGATGGAGGAAGCGCAGTGACTTTATCTTCAACTTAACTTTGAAAATATGAACAAGAATTTCAAATTGTGTTTGTTATTAGTGAATAGTTAGTAGTGAATTTCAAATAGTGTTTATTAGACATGATTTGTGGGGTGTGCATGCGTACTGACTTGGCTGACCTTCTATGTTGAGCGGTGGGCTGACCTTCAGTGCTGGTGGTTTGAGTAGGTGGTATCAGACTTTCCCAACACGGTCCTCCCATCGGTACTGAATGTACATCTGACCGCCCAATATAGTTGGTCGGATGCCACCCCACCATAACGGGCATGCTTAAGCTAATCCCGATTTACTGATAAGGTGTAGTACCATGTGGGATAAGGTGTAGTTCGCCGGACGAATGTTAATTACTGTCTCGGTATCACGTAATTTTTTTTTACTGTATGTAACTGCTCCTGTTTTTCAACTGAATCTAATGTGTATCGAAATACTTAGTATTAAACCAGTCTACTTTTAAATGAAATTTTGTTTGATTTACTATTCTCCACTTGCTACGGTTCATGGATCATTCATTTATTTTTGCTTCGTATTTAACTTTTTTCCTCTAGCAAGATTTAATATATTTTTTATTTTGGTACGGAGTCACCTATTGTTACTCCGTCCCCTTTCAAGGCGCCCAACATTTTATTAAATTGGATTGATCCAGGAACGACTAGGCCACCGAACCCGAGACCCTCTCATGCTCTGCCGCCGGATTTTTCCCTGTGGGACGAAGTGATTCTTATTCGAATCGTTGCGCACCCCCACGGGAAAAATTGATATTACAGTGGCATACCCAACGTGTGGCCTAGAAAGTGAGTTTAGTACTTCAACATAGTGTTTCAAATGTGATATTATGATAATATAATATAATTCTTATGTTTTTGGAATTGTAAAATTTTTATATAGTACAATTTTTTTTTTATTTTGACCGTCATGTCGGAGCAAAGTGATATTATGATAATATAATTATAATTGTTATTTTTATGGAATTGTGAATTTTTTATATAGTACAATTTTTTTAATATTTTGTTTAACATGTCGGAACTTAATTATAACATAAATGACTTGCTTACGGACGAACTTGAACACGAGTTAGCTAACATTTCATGTAATCTAGGTTCTTTGAATTTAATATTTAGCGGTGATACTTGTGTTCGGGCGTTTATATCGAGGTTGGAGGAGTTGTATGCCGCATCCTATATACAGATAATGGTCCCCAATTCACTTCTAAGGAATTTAGGGATTTATTGAAGGGAGCTGGTGTATCTCATATCTTATACAATCCTCGTTACCATTCTCCATGTAACCAAACCGAAGTGTTAATCGGGATATTGTTCGAGCCATTGCTTCTTATGTGCGTTCTGATCATCGATTATTATTATGGGATCAGAACATTCAAGAATTCCAATGTGCTCTCAATTCGTCTGTTCACGACGGGACTAAGTTCACTCCATTGTTTCTTAAATCATGGTAGGGAGATGGTTATCGATGGAGCTGTCTTTGATTCGGATCAGCCTTTGATATATTCAATGTTTAGCATGAGTTTTGTTTGTTTCCATTTAGTTTGTTGTCGCCTTACCATTATGGTCGAGGATCGACGGTATTTTTAGTAATTAAGGTTTCTGTTGTGTGTCCAATCTGTAGGCCTTGTAGCATTCGCATACTTCGTGATTGATGCCAAGGACCTGGACATAATTTTAGTAATGTTGTTAGTGTTTAATCTGGGTTTGTGTAAACCACAACTGAATTAAGGATTTAAACATTTAGTTTTTTTTGTGTATCAGGTAAGTCATTTGTGTATCTTACCTTGTACTCCTTATAGTGTCTGAGGTATGTTGGATTTCCTAATCCTCACACTGTGTTTTTGTGAAGTCCCTGTTGTCATACTTCATCTTTGCGTGTAATTTACCCCGATTCGTGGTGTGGTAAATTACACTATGGTCTTGGTTTATCCAGCCATTGGCTTGAGATAAGTTGGATGTTCCACTTCTCACTTTGTGTAACCTTTAGTGTTTGTCACTGGTTACGGGTTTGAACCTGGTGTAGTTCTGTCTGTATCAGCGAGCTCTCCGAATGGTTCTACCTGACTTTCTAATAACTTTTAAGTTATTAGGTTTCCCTTCTATGATTCAAACTCTTATTGAATGAGTTTGGTGTCTGGAGGTGTTGTTTTTGTATTGTTCAAATGTTTGTATTGTTGTTAAGATGTGGTAGTGTTACCTTTTGTCGTTTCACTCGACGAAAAATTTTATTCAAAATTTCAATAAAATTTTCATTTTGAATAAAATTTTTCTTTCCCAACTAAGGCGGTACTGTAACACCATTTTTTCAGTTTTACTGTTTTATCACTTGGTGCAGTATAGGACCGGCTGTGATCTTAGGTCGAGAGGGATAGTCATGAATGGAGGGGTCGTTATAGTATTGTTTGTCTCTAATTTTATGCTATGTTTGTTTTCCTGGATTGAGAGGTCGTCACTTGAATGAAGTAATATTCTAATTTTTACCTGATTTGTTGGCGAGAGGGTTAACAATTTATCATTCCACAACCATTGGTTCATTCCTTTGACGCTGTTAAAACTGTTTTAGCGGTTTATATTAGTAAATTCGTGAATTTTATAACACTTTTCTGTTGTCGAAATAAACAAAACCTTGTCAAATAAGAACGGTGTCAGTTTGACAGCGACACCTGACATTTGACGTTTACGTGCGCTGCGTTTTATTTTTACAAGCGTAGGCGCTAATTGTTTTTAGTCTGTTAAAATGTATAATGTTTAATATCTAATTTTGCTAAGCTAGGGTTTGTCGGAATGAATTGATTTTCCGAAGTCTTCCAAATTAATTATTCTAAAGTATTTTTAGTAGATTGTGTCTATGGTTGAGTTTTTGGCATCTTTTTGTTTCTCGTTTGTCTATGGGTGGGTGAGCGATGACAAGTCTTTTTGATGAGGATCGCCATCCCTAGAGTGAAGTGGACGAGTAATCTTGTGGCTGTCTCCCGGAGGAGCCCTTTTTATATCCACCAAATGCGGTGAAGTTTCGTCCCGCGTCTTCCCAGATGCATTGTGCACCGTGCGCCCAATAAAATGATCGTTTGATTTACCTGTGCTCCGGCCAAAGAGTCTCTTTGTGAGCTGCAAATCCCAGTGTTCTGGGCTCCATAGACCGGCTAAAAAGCCTTTTGGGTGTGAATGTCGGCAGCTCGGTGTGCCGTAGACGTGGCGTGGACACGTGGTACCTCCCGCCTGTCAAAATGTCGACGGTGAGCTGGTCCCAGAACCGATTTTGCATTGGCTCGGAGTCAAGGTACTGATGGCAATGGATTTAATCATTTAGGGCCGTATTTATTTCAATTTAACAAGTGTTCAACTTCCCCGTGTTGACTTCTCGGTCGAGGCCGATGGAGGAAGCGCAGTGACTTTATCTTCAACTTAACTTTGAAAATATGAACAAGAATTTCAAATTGTGTTTGTTATTAGTGAATAGTTAGTAGTGAATTTCAAATAGTGTTTATTAGACATGATTTGTGGGGTGTGCATGCGTACTGACTTGGCTGACCTTCTATGTTGAGCGGTGGGCTGACCTTCAGTGCTGGTGGTTTGAGTAGGTGGTATCAGACTTTCCCAACACGGTCCTCCCATCGGTACTGAATGTACATCTGACCGCCCAATATAGTTGGTCGGATGCCACCCCACCATAACGGGCATGCTTAAGCTAATCCCGATTTACTGATAAGGTGTAGTACCATGTGGGATAAGGTGTAGTTCGCCGGACGAATGTTAATTACTGTCTCGGTATCACGTAATTTTTTTTTACTGTATGTAACTGCTCCTGTTTTTCAACTGAATCTAATGTGTATCGAAATACTTAGTATTAAACCAGTCTACTTTTAAATGAAATTTTGTTTGATTTACTATTCTCCACTTGCTACGGTTCATGGATCATTCATTTATTTTTGCTTCGTATTTAACTTTTTTCCTCTAGCAAGATTTAATATATTTTTTATTTTGGTACGGAGTCACCTATTGTTACTCCGTCCCCTTTCAAGGCGCCCAACATTTTATTAAATTGGATTGATCCAGGAACGACTAGGCCACCGAACCCGAGACCCTCTCATGCTCTGCCGCCGGATTTTTCCCTGTGGGACGAAGTGATTCTTATTCGAATCGTTGCGCACCCCCACGGGAAAAATTGATATTACAACTGGTACATTAAAACATATTCGGAAGCGATAGGTACTTTATGAATTATGTAAGTCTGTGTCATTATTATGGAGCAATAAAGAAATTTGAATTTGAATTTGAATTAGGTGTGAGAATCTGGTGTGTGAAATAGACAAAAGTCTGTGATACAGATCACCAGGTCCCCACCCCTCGGCAGTGGATACAATTAAAATCACTTCGATCTAAAAGCCCAATTCTCGCTCTCATTCGGGGATCGGAAATTGGCCACATCACTACATAGTATAAAACAAAGTCGCTTTTTCTGTCATGTTGTCCCTATGAACGCTTAAATCTTTAAAACTACGCAACGGATTTGATGCGGTTTTTTTTAATAGATAGAGTAACTCATGAGGAAGGTTTTTATGTATAATATCATCCATTAAATAGTGGACAAGTACCACGGGCGAAGCCGGGGCGGGCCGCTAGTAAAGTATATACAATGCGGCGACCCGCTTAGTGTAATGCTCAAGATGTTGCCTATTACGCAAGAGGTCGCGGGTCCGATCCCCGCACGGTACAAACATTTGTTTGCATGAACATGTCCGTTTGTATCGGTCTGGGTGTTTCTATGTATAATATGTATGTATTAACAAAAAAAAAGTATTTAAGTAATGTTTATCCGTTGTCTGGCACCCATAGCACAAGCTAATGCTTAGTTTGGGGCTAGATGGCGCTATTTATTTACTAGCGGCCGCCCGCGACTCCGTCCGCGTGGATTTCGATTTCCAATATCCTATGTGTTATTCTGATGTATAAGCTATATTGTGGTAAAGTTTCATTCAAATCCATTCAGTAGTTTTTACGTGAAAGAGTAACAAACATCCATACATCCATACATCCATACATCCACACATCCACACATACAAACTTTCGCCTTTATAATAGTAGTAGGATTATTAACTTTTCTAATGTCTCACCTTTCACCAAGAAGACAGAATATTTTAAAATCCCTACTAATATTATAAATGAGAACAGTGCCGAAACTAGGTCGGTGCCAACGGTGCCCAGGCACAGGGCGCAGAAATGACCAGACTGGTATTACCAGGGGCGCAGTTTTGAAAGCTCGCACCGGGCGCATAAAAGGCTAGTTACGGCATGAGAATGTAACTTATACGTCAAGCAAATTTGATGAAATTATACACAGACAATCTTTGGACCCTGAGAACATTAATATTTATTATTTGTTTACTTTTCTAATGTCTCACCTTTCTGTTGAGTGGCTGTGATGAAGAGCGGATACTCTCCTGTGAGTGTGTCATTGCTGGACACATGTACTCTTGTGGGATATCCGTGCCAAAGGTCTGATTCCTGATGAAATAAATCAAATCAAATCAAAATCATTTATTGCCACATGTTGAAGGTTTAGTACAGTATAGCAGATTTAATTTAAAAGCAGATTGCAATTATTGACTACTACTTTTTACCCACAGCTTTGCCCAGTCTCCATAGTACAAGGTTTGAAATTAGTTTGGGGCTAGGCAATTGGTATGTTAATCCAGCGAAATTATTTATTCATTTTATTTAACTTTGAATAAGTGCAATCTACATAGAAGAAGCAGCATTGTTCCTGTTTTTTAAACTCAAAATTGTTACAATTTCTCAAGATATCAAATAATTATTGTCATTTGTTCCTTTGTCAAAAACTCAAATCACCATCATCAGCCTATGGTAGTCCAGAAAAGATAAATGTTTTATGAATAGACTGAGTCCAAGCCAACCGATGTCCCACTTGACGGGTCTGTTGGCCTTGTCTGGAGGCCCTGGCTACAAAACCAAAGGTTGCAGGTTCGAATCCATCTAGGGGCAAATGTTTGTGTGTAGAACATTGGCATTTGTACTCGAGTCATGGATGTTTATAAAAGTATTTAAGTATGTACATCTGTTCCCTATCTTCTGTAGTACCATAGCTTCGAGCTTAGTATGGGGCTATGCAATTGGTTTGACTTTTTAAAGAAATTATTTATTTATTTATTTCTGACTGCTTGAAGATGTCAAATAATACTAATTCACCTCATAAAAGTCCAAGAACTGCTCTGTGGTGTCATTTATGGTAATGTGTACTATAGAATTGTACTTGTACCTGAAAAGAAGACGGAATATTTTAAAATCCCTACTAATCTATCTATACTTATAATAAATCTGTAGAGAGGTCAATTCTGTACATTAAATATTTTTCCAAAATAACTCTCAGGGGGTGTTTAGTGATCGATACTGATACCAAAAATGCAATCAGTAAAATTTTTGTCTGTCTGTCTGTCTGTCTGTCTGTCTGTCTGTCTGTATGTTCCTTATAGAAACAAAAACTACTGGACGGATTTTGACGAAACTTGGTACCATTATTCTTCGTACTCCTGGGCATATTATAGGATACTTTTCATCACGCTACAATCAACAGGAGTAGCGTAGTGAAGGGAAATGTGGGGAAAACGGGAGAATTTACTCCATTTCTAAAGCTTCAGTCGCGTGTGCAGCCTTAATGGTTAAAGTCACGTAGAAATCATGTATGACGGAAATATTCTACATAAAATTGCTTAAAAAGTATCCCCCAACAGCATTTGTCTATCTTTTATGGTTGACTCACAATAACACGTGCAACTCAAGATCCAAATTGTTTTGAACGCGGTAAGCTCAGGAACTACTGGTTCGAATTGACAAAACATTTTGTGTTGGATAGTCCACTTACCACTTAACATTTGTCGAGGTAGGCTATAAGCTATTGTATATTCCTTTATTTTAACATTGTAAATTGTGCTAGCGAACTATTTAGTTCTAAAATGTGCCGATAGATGGCGCACCTCGCTAGAGACGCGGCCGCGGATCTGAATCGCGGTGAACAGATGATTTCTCAAATCTATAAGGTCTCCAGATTATTGTTAATAATGATAAGCGTAATCCGTCACTAAGTTTGACTATTATTTCTATCCTGACCTGAGTAATGAGATGAGTCCCAATTCCCATAATAAAAGTGTGCAAGTGGACTGCATGCATATAGACCGTTGTTTTATTCAGCTATTTTTAGTAAGACTGTGGTGCGGAAATCGTAACCCACGCGGACGGAGTCGCTGGCGGCCGCTAGTTATAGAATACTTTTCATCACGCTACAATAAATAGGAGCAGAGTAGTAAAGGGAAATATTGGGAAAACGGGAGAATTTACTCCATTTTTTAAGCTTCTGTCGCGTGTGCAGCTTTAATGGTTAAAGTTACAAAAAAATCATGTACGACGGAAATATTCTTCATAAAATTGCCTAAAAAATATCCCTTAACAGCATATGTCTATCTTTCATGGTTGACTCACAATAACACGTGTAACGTCTTGATCCAGATTGGTTTGACCGCGCTAATCTCAGTAACAACTGGTTCGAATTGACAAAATCTTTTGTATTGGATAGTCCACTTACTATTTGTCGAGGAAGGCTTTAAGCTCTCATAGTAACACTGTGTACGGAAACGAAACCCATGCGGACGGAGTCGCTGGCGGCCGCTAGTAATAAATAAGAAAGTTACTCTATCCATCTGTCTGTCTGTTACGTTTTCCCGCTTAAACCTCTCAAGTGATTTTGATGAAATTTTACACAGACAATCTTGAGACCCTGAGAAAGAATATAGGCTACCCTAGGAATATTTCGAAAAAAGAGATCTGAAATCCACGCGTACAAAGTCGCGGGCGGCCACTAGTAAACAAGAAAACTGATGATTTTATGTATTGATCCATATTGTAGGAATAAAATAATGAGTCATTCGGTATCATAACAAAGTCTTAAAGTTATCTTATTGTTCTACTAAAGTTGGGCATTAAAAGTACAATAAAAACCATATAACAAATGTTGTATTGAACACGAATATGGCATTTAAATATTGAATATCTGTAATAATATTTGAGACAGCTTTTGCCATGAAAATACTTTGTAAACAATTTGCGCAAAACTTACGTATTATAAATAAAGGTCTTTTTTGGTCCATCTTTAATTCCAGGAACGTTGGCTTCGGCACTTAAGGCTACTCCTATTGTAAACAATATAACCGGTTGGAAATACATTATTGTTATCACTTGTTATCATTGATTTTTAAAATATTTAAAACAGCACGAAATTGCACTTGTAAGTGCATACGAAAACTGTCATTGTCATTGTCTGTCAGCTGTCTTTTTTGACACCTTTGAGCTATTTTCTAGGTCTATATTTTGGGTTAAATAAAATATATTAAACAAAAATTACTTTTGGTCTCATATGCTTTTTAAAATCAAGTTATATTTTTAAGTGAATCGTTTTGTTTTGAGTTTTAATTGATTAATCTTTTTTTTTGTCCTATAACTTAAATGATGGATTTAAGAAATTTTTCAAATTGTTTGCAGTCAAAAGTATAATCTAACTGTTCATTGACGTTTTCGTTCAGAAATCACTAGAAGGATGGTACTAAGACTAATATGAAAACTTTTACGGTAAATTATTTTAGAATAAGAATGCAATGTAACACAGTTTTTGCTGCACGTCAATTTAATCGCCGTAATTTAATAAATTAAGTATAAAAAAATAAAAATGAAATTCGATTGACCGACCAAGTCTGAGATACCAGACGACAGCTTGCCATTAAAAAAAATATTAGAAGAAAATGGCGTCGTTTTGCCGATCAAAAGAATCAAAGAATTTATATTACAATTAATTTCTTCTTACATTTCACAACTATCCTAACTCTAATCGGTCGTTTCTTCTCTACAAACGTTAGTTAATCAAACCGTGCGTCGCGTGGCTGCAAGCTGGCTATCTCGCGGTACAAACGCCATGGTTCTGAGTGTTGTGTTAGTCTGATATCGAGGTTCAGTTGTGTTTACATGATTTCGCAACGGGGTCGGCGCCTAGGATGTTGCCGACAGTGGAGGAGAGTCGAGGATACGACTTCCAAGACCCGGAGAACGCGGAAAAATGGCGAGGCCTCTTCGTCACCTCTCTACGAAAGGTTTGTATACAAATGTTTTTCACTCGATATCACTCCGTTTTTCTCTGAAGGGAACCTGATTTTGTATTGTAAGTTTCCAAATAAGTCGTATAGAATGTACAGTTCTTAATTAAAATGAGTTAGGAGAAGATTTCCATTGTAAAAATGCATTCTTTCGTTTGCCTGACTTGTGATACAGCTGGTCAGATAGTTGTATATCATTCTGATAAAGTTCATTATCAGTTCACTCGTTTAATACCAACGATAAATTGTAGTACAGATCGGTATTTAAGCATTTCTAGTAAATACAGGTTTGTGTACAAAAAATCTAGACAATTATTTTAAATGTCATGAACTACACAAAAATGTTGCAGTGAACATTCATTGGCTTTCATTCAAAAAGTAAACAGTTGCAGTTTTTACATCTTGTGTTAACCATTCACTATGAAAAGACCAAATACACAACATTTCTTTAATCTCTTAAATGTAATTTTTAAAAAGTATAAAAAGTAAAAGATTCATTGTGCTGAATTTGTGTGTTTCTGTAAAAATATTAAATTTGCCATTAAATAATTATCTAATACAATATCGCATTTTAAAACTGACTTAAATGAAGTTTTGCTAACAAAGCGATACTTGAAAATTAAGTCAATGTGTACAATTTTAATTTGTTTTAAAAGTTTGCTTTAATTATTTTCTTAATGATTTATTTCATTTCGTTTATTTATTCTGTTTGTGTTCTTATAATAAATAAATAAATAAATTTCATTCAGTAGGTATAAGAATGTTTATGTAAAAGATAGTATAAATAATGCCTCAATGGTATAGTAGTAGAAGTACCAGGCGTTGGTTTCAAGGGCCTAGGTTCGATTCCAAGGTCAGGCAAAATTTGTGTCAGGTGTTCCTGAACACAGCCTGAGTTGGTAATCACAAATCCTCATTTGGCAAACTTATTGATTCAGCCAAAACTCTTCTTTGTAATGAAAATATGATTTCAAATGATGTAGCCCTTTTCCCTGCAATGGGAAATTAATAGGCTGATACTTTACAACATTGTGAAATGGTTCAGTTATTTTAGTTCACAATACGTAGATAAATGTGTGAGGAAATTTTCCTATTAGATTAACTAAGTATTGGATAGAATTCATTTCTAGTAC